>JAXGGA010002945.1:0-111640 GCA_038373865.1 Uloborus plumipes
TTAATTAACGTGTCTTAGACAAAAAAATAATTGTAAACTTCATCTGTCACTTACACTTTTGTTTCTTTTTTTATAGTAATGATTTACGGAATGAAGAAAAATGTGAGCGTGTTAATAGTCATTTTTAGCTTTAGTTAATTTTTTTTTACATTCAACGTTATTACTTACAGCTATAATTTAAGTGTATGTATTGTGTTATTGACTTTTTCAGCTATAGCATACACCAATATCATGTTTTACCTATTTTTGACATTATCCACAGTTACTGTGCCACCTATTTTGCTGATAATTGGGAGTTAATTGTACATTTTTTCTCCTTCATCCAGCTTACGACTAACGCTTCACTGCAGAAAACCTTCAGCTACAAGTACCAAACTGCAGTCCCAAAACACTTTTTCTTTGTAGCTGCTGTTTAGCATCGCAAACTCACAATTTTTTAAGTTCTCCTCAGTTTCAATTTTAAGTCCTACAGAATTTTAAAAGTATTGCATTTCAAGTATTGGAAATGTACAGATCGTGCTAGAAAGAAAATTTTATGCAAATTAAATTGAATAAGAAAAGAAATAGCTTCAAACAGCAATGTAGTTGGAGCCATTTGATATCAAATTATAGAAGGATTTGTTTTCTTGTGTGTGTGAGCTGGTATACTAGAAATAAAATAATTATTCAAAAAGATGCGCCATATGTAACTTAATACTTCAACAAATGCACTTAATTGTAAATTACGCTCTGATTGTATTGTTGGTTACGTTTATTGAAAGAAAGCTTTATAGAAGTTAGGTATGTTCCAAATCAGTACATGAAGTTGAAAATATTTAGTAAAGCATGCTTTCTGAAATTTGCTGTTATTGCATTCCACTCAAAACTTTGAAATGTTACTGTCCATATTTCAATAAATAAAAATAATCATGTTATAAAATCTAAATGTTAATCATGTATTTATCCTTCATATAGATCCCGAAGGTCTAGCTCGGAAAAAGCTCAAAGTTGAAGAAAGAATTGATCTAGAAAGATATTTCCAAGGAAACATGTTACCTGGAGGTCTTCAACAAGGTACGCTAAGTCCCTCCCTTCCATATGCTTTATAAATTACTGACTATTTATTTATTTTTTCCTGAATATTTTTATATGTTTTGCAGAACATCCATTACCTCCTATTGGTGTGCCAAGGACATCAAGACAAGCTACTCGACAAGCAAGAGTAAAAGCTGAACCCACCGGTCAAAATGGTAAAACAAATTCGTAAACATACCCAAAAGAACAATCCCATAGGGAAATTAAAAGTATTGATTAATGAGATGTTTGATTTTAAAATCAAAGTGTCTTAAAAAAGCTGTATATTTATTGAATTTTTCATTTGATTTAAGTTTAAAGCTTATGTCAGGCATTTAATTTCTCCCGTCACCTAAGAGATTCCGGGACCCTATGAGCTACACTGCTAACTCCTCTATCTGAAGTTTAATATTTGCTGCTTTAACAAAAAAGTTACAGCTATGCAACTAAAATACGTAATTCTTCATTGAGCATAGATTTTTTGTGGGACTTTTGTCTTCTTGTCAAAAATAAAATAATGTTGAACAAAATAGATATGCAGAGACAAACTTATAAGTTCCTTAAGGCTGTTGTTATCGATAAATTTGAGCAAAATTTGCTATATAAGTATTTTTAAGAGAAGAATAAAAACTTACTTCCACACTTGCAAAGAAAATTACTGCAGTTCAAAGTAATAATTTTTATGCTGAAAATAATAACTGTATAAACTGCTTTTTTATGCAAAAAGAAAAGAAAAAGAAAATATATTAGAATTTGCAAACATTTCAACATCTTGCATGAATTCTATTGTGAGTGCCTTGACATAGAAGCATTCTTACAAGAATGAGCTCCTTCTTATATTAGGTTTCCACATGCTGTAATTATCTCAAACTCATTTGTGGTCAGGTTGTATAATACGATTACTCTACGGCTGTGGTACATTAGTAAATATTTGCAAGCATGTAAACAAAATTTTCATGTTTAGTCATTTGATTGGGTGCCCTGCCTTCCACTGAGAAGATTTTGATTATTTTTTTCTTTCCAAAAATAAATCAAATCAAAATGAATTTTTGTGGTAATACCCTTTTGCCAATAGTATTTGAACAGGCTAGTTCTTTCATTTGTTATGAATTTTTAAAATACAATGCTTTACTACTATAATAAATTATATGGCTTTTGCCCATTTTTTTTTCTTTTGTTGTTGTTGCAGAAGTTTTGTTCCAATGAAATTTTGATGTATTAGTAAAAAATCTAAGAATCTGCATTTTTGTGATGGATAGTATGAGGATATGTTTATGGGAAGTTAAGTAAACAAAATGTCTACTTACCTGGTAGGGGGAAAATCTCCATTAAAAATTTTCTCAAGGTACATCAAGCTCAGTAAAATCAATATTTTCCTATCAGTTTGCAAGCAGAAAATACTTTCTTGATGCTTAAAGAACCGAAACTTCAGTTCTCTGATGTTTGTGTACTGTTACGGTTTATTCTTTTTCTCATGACTCATGTACAAGGCGTAGGAACCGGGGGAGCTTTGGCTCCCCCTGAAATATTTCAGACCGGCTCAGCTCCCCCCCCCCCCCCCAAAAAAAAAAAAAATTACTACAACATTCTGTAACACATTTTCTTCCTCAAATTTGTTTTCAAATGTGTGATATACTGTTCCTAGAAAAATCACACAATGTCACTAAAAATCGTCAAAATTCATTTTTTAAAGTTACCATTTGGGTTTTTTTCCCGTCAGTAAAGTTTGAGATTTCCTGTTTCTGAGCAAATATTCCATATAGAACTAATTCCATATTGAAAATGCAAAAGTGTAATTCAACTTGTCCGTCTGAGGAAAGAGATTTTAGCAATGTTTTTAAATTCTTTTTGTTCACCAAAAGTGTTTATTTGAACATTTATGATTTTATAATTGATCTTGTCTTTAAATGGGCAAAAAGTGCATCTTGCCCCAAGGAACTACAAAATACGGCATTGCTCCGGGCTCCCCCTGTTTATCCAAAGTTTCTACGCCACTGCTCATGTACCTACAAGATTCAGAACAACATTTTCAGTTACTACTTTAAGTGAATTGTTGGAGAAAACCACTACAGTCAGTTGGAGTTGTTGAGGTATTAAACTTCAGAAACAAAGCAAATCTTGTAACTCTGACATACCCAGAGACTGGCAAAATTTTTAAAATCTTAGGTACTGTTGGCCCCGCTTAAACGAATACCGTCGGTTCCAAGAAATATTATTCGATTAAACGGGGTATTTGATTAAGCGGGGATCTTTAACATTACGTCTATGGCATCGGTTCCGAGATATTTTATTCGTATAAGCGGGGTATTTGTTTATCCGTTACCCGATTAAGCAGGGACAACAGTACCTGGAAAAAAAATCTAGGTTTTGGACATAATTTTTCAGGCTTTGTAGGTAAATTTAGTGTAAAATGGCTTATGAAAGATGCTTAAGCAAATTACCACCAGCAATTGGCTCTGGCTCGAGCTAGGCTGGTCCTGGTCAAATTATAGTCCCCAATAAAGATCAATGACCTTTTTAAAGCGATCTACTCTTTTGCTCATAAGAACCTCTTCCAGCAAGTTGTTCCAGCTGCCTACTAAAATAATAACTTTTCCTAATTGCCTGGCTAGCTTGCGATTTGAATAGCTTAAAACAATGTCCTCTTGTCCTGCTTTTAATACAAAACTTTAGTCCTGTAACATCTTTCATTTTGATAACTTTAAACAACTGAATCATGTCCCCTCTGACTCTCATTTGCTCAAGACTATGCATATTAAGCACTTTAAGCCTGGAATCATAGTCTAAATTAGAAAATCCATTCACTAACCTTGTACCTTTGCACCCTTTCTATTAAATTATCTTTTTTAAGATTATGAGACCAAAACTGAACAGCTAATTTCAAATGAGATCTTACCAAATTTCCAAGCTAAAGCAGAAGAATCTTCCCAGATTTGATTGAAATAGTTCTAATGATAAACCCAAACATCCTATTGGTTTTCTTACTAGCTATGCTACTCTGTTGACTAAACTTGGAAGTCCTGGTTTATAAAGACACCTAGATTCATAACATTAGAAGTAGACGCCTAGGTGTTTTTTTAGTCACCGGGCGATCTGCTGCTCAGGATTAGTCAGACTGAAAGAACATGTATGCTGTTTTCATTTAAAGTTTATGTCCTGTTACAAAGTTGTTCTGTAGGCTCTTCAAAAGGCACTGGTAATAATTTCAAAAACATAATGTGTGTTAAATGAAAAATAATCAAATAAGCTTTGTGTTTAAATGTAATTGAAGTTAAAAATCAAGGTAAATAAAGCACAAATTAAATAGAAACTACAACAGATAGCTTTTTCAAGGCTACAATGGAGCCTCTTTACTGATTAGTTGGTTGTCTCCTGTCCTGAGTTCCTACACACTGACCCATTTGGTGTAAATACTGATGTCAACGTGGTTTGTGCTCAGTTCTCTCACAGCTTTCATGCTGTGTGCTGAGCTTTTTGCACTGAGGAAGAGGCTCCATTATAGCCTTGAAATAGCTATTGGCAGTACTTTCTACCTAATTTGTGCTTCATTTACGTTGATTTCTAACTTCAATTACATAATGCATGTCCTCTTCTCTCAAGCTAAAATTTTTAATGTTTTCGTTTGCAGTTCTTTGTGCTGGAGCTGAAGCCCTCTTTGCTCAGATGGGAGCATCTTTCTCACCGCCAGAATACTCAGCCTCTACAATGCTAGACTCCATGCCCATTCCTATCGGTGTGCCCTCACCGTCCTCTCACCTCAATCCAGCCCACTCTCCCGGTCTGGCTACATCCCCGGGCGCAGTCAGTCAAGCTTCGCCAACGCCCCCTATGACTGCGATGTCTTCTCCCGCCATGCACGAACATTACGCGCTCGGCAAAGAGGAGGCGGCGATAGAAGAAGATGCGATTGCGGAAAAGATGGACAGTATGGGGTTGACGGATTTGAATTTGTCAGCGAGTATTTTTGACAGTGGTCCTAGTTTTGCGGATATTAATTACCAAGACGAAGCTGTTGTGACTAATCAGCAACAGTAATGGAAATTGATTTATACAAGAGTAGTTTTTTTAATAAATATTTGAAATGAATATATTGATATTAATGTTTTACACATTTTGAATAGAGTTTTATGAGTTATTATTGAGATAGTCTTTATCATTTTCATCTTAAGTATGTGAATATGAAAAACACAACTGGCATAATGCAATACTTAATTTTTAAATTATATATTTATTGCTATATTTTGTAATAAATACCTTTGTATGTGAGCTATGTAAATTATCATCTTTTTTTAAGTAGTATTCAAAGTGTAAATATTATGCATCATTTAGTTTTGTACTTAAATTTCATAAATTTTATACAGTGTCCACACTAGTTCTTTCCATTAAAGTCATAATATTACATATAATTAACAGAGCTCATTAATATTGTTTTATCTTGATTCTGCAAAAATGTATTTTTCATAATGATTTCATGTGTGATTTAATTTCTGTTCTGTTTTGTTTTTAATTCAAGCATACTTAAAATATATTTTTTAATGGTAATTTAACTGTGCAAGAGCCAAATTATGTCTTGTCTGAAATCCAAAATGCATATGTGTTGCTTTACAGTTGTTTACTAAGTTGCCCTTTTTCTGCTATCTGTTGAACCATTTATAGGCATTATAGTTTACAAAGCGGTTTTAACTGTTGTTATTTATTCGTAAAATGTCATATTAAATATATAAAGCTATTACACCATTTTGTTTTTATAGTAACCGAGAAGGAATGTATTTTGTAATGCCTTATGTTACAAGATTATTATGTGGCAGGATAAAATACAAGGAAACATCATAGAATGTTTTTTTTATTCATGTTTGTTAATGTTGTATGTATATTTTAGTAATGTTTTCTTTTTATGTGTGTGTGTATCTATAGATATATTCACACACACCCATCCACATACAATATAGTCTGCTAATACAAATCCTGTTAATCTGAGGTGACTTAAATTACTTTGTCACTGGCCAGTTTTTCTCTGACCTTTCTTCTCTACTATCTACTTTAGTTCATCCTAATTCAAAAATTTAAAAAAAATTCAAATCTATATTTTTAAACATTAAATACACTCAAATATGTATGCTCATTATTATTATCATTGTTATTTGGCTGTCGTGTGTTAGTTCAGATCAACTTGGATTATCAGGTTTTGACAGTAAGTAAAATTATAAATTTAAAAGAGTTTTTAGACAGTTCAAAAGAGAGAAAAATTGTTTGGAATATTTTATTTTGCTGTGTGGCTTTGAATTTGTGTAATAATTCCTGTGTGTTTAAAAATTCTCATTTGTGAGAAGTATCATTTTGCTAAAGTTACTGCTAGAACATACTCTATGCAAGTAATGAAAAACAAAAAGGTTGAAATAGTACAATAGTTTTTGAATTCAAACTTAAGTGAAATGACTGCATTTATTTCTTATTTACATTGTTTACAACCTTTTAATCAATAAGAAAATTTGAATTAAAGAAATACATATATTTATCATTCCCTTACCTTTTTTAGACATGTTGTTTTGTTTTTAATTGTTTTGTTACACCTTGTATAGTTGCATTTATTTTTCCTTCTTCTTTCAAATTACTTGGAGTGTTTATAAGTATGTCAAATTATTGAAATACATTTCCCCTGTGAAAATGAATGGAAATTTATCTTTTTTTCTCTGTAGTCTGCCTAGTAATCCTGTGACTTAAAATGTTTGTTGCGTTTGAGATATTATTAATCAAAACATATCCCCATTCACATATTTTACTATTTTCATTTGTGCCTGTATTATTTTAATTACTTCATAACTTCACATTAATGGATAATAAGTTTAAATAATAATTTCCTAACAGCATTCTTTCTTATTTTGAGTTACATATTCATTCCTTGAGTCATGAGTTTTTTTAATTTTTACTGCATCCCTTCTAAATAGGAGGGATCTAAGGGAAATTCTAAAAGGCTTACAATTCACCTGACAGTGAAATCTGACTTATCTAACATGTTGCCATAATTATACTCAACTTAAAAAGTTATGTCGTCCTCACTGTATTTTTTAAGAATCATCAAAAATAAATAAATAAATAAATAAGAAAAAGAAAAAACCAAGTTGAATGAAAGAGAAATGTTTTTATAAATGCTAATGAGACTGGACTTTCAGAAGTCCTATTTTAAATGGAGTGTTTTGGAGATTGATGGATTATATATGTAAATTGGGTTTGAATGCTTCTCTGTAGAAACTAATTTCCTTTTTCCCATAAATAACTTTCATTAATATTCTAATACTACATGACTCCTTACTTATCAGCTTTTAGCAGCTTGATGTTGCTTTCAAAGCAATAAATTCCAGGAAAATACATTAAATTTGAGTTCCACTTAGTAGAATCATAGTGTATTGCATTGCAGCAATTAATAACAGTACTAGAGTGAGCTATTGTTGCAAGCTCAGCTAAAAACAAATTTTGGTGGAAATATTTGCTGTGAATTTTGGACCAAACAGTGCAGTTCATAAACTGTCTGGTTTAGCATAGTTGCAGCAAATGACGGAGAAAAGTGAGTATTACTTCAAAATACATAAATCTGTAGCTGGAACAACAACAATCAATGTCATATTTTGACCGAATTTGAAGGTTTCGGTTCAACAACGACAACTGTGAGGTAGTTCCCTGTAATTTACTTAAATCTTTCGTCTTTTTTTTTTTTTCAACAACCAATAGTTTTTTGTTTTCTAGAACTAAAACAATCAATGGCACTTGCAATTCAAGTTAATTAAAATAATTAAAAGTTATATGATTATTCCAAAAGCAGCATGAGACAGTGCTCTCTTGAAGTGTTCAAAATTTTAAAAAGTGAAAGTTAATTTGCACCAGAAAAAATTGAGAAATCTACCACATATAGTAATTTTTTTTTTTTTTTTTTGACATTGGTTTTTGTTTATTTCCAAGTACAGAAATAACTCATGCGGTTTTTTAAGTTATTCAACTTTTATTTTTCATTGTACTATATAAAAGGATACTCATTATATTTTTGTAAAAGTTCTAAAGTTGGTTGAAATTTTTGTGTGTAAGTTCTGGAATAGTTTTTGATTTTAAAGGATAGTTGAATGAGAATGGGAAAAAATGCTTTCTAGAGAGAAGTACATACAAGAAGTTGTTGTCCTATTGATTGTTCTATGGTATTGTTGAACCTGGATTCCAATGTTGAGAAATTGTTTGGTTGTGGAAATTCATTGTGAAAAAGTTTAAACCAGTTGTAAAGTTAAAAATATCTATTCAAAGCATTAAATTTTAATTGATTAAAAAAGTGTGACCAGTTATAAAGTACAAGTAAGATTGTGCCTTGTGTTTGAGGTATGAGACTCATTCTCGAAATTTGGTGCATGATAGGTGATGAATTTTTAAGTGAAAAAGTGTATGATTGTGTAAAATATTTCTAATGAATTTAAGCTTTTAATTTTATTTTTGTACACTTTGTTGTTCTGAAGATGAAATTTAAGGACAAATTGTTTGACTATAGAAGTTTATCTTGAAAAAGTTTAAACCAGTTGCACATTTTGAAATTCATATTCGGATTCCTAAATTTTAATTGATTAAAAAAGTGTGACCAGTTATAAAGTGCAAGCAAGATTGTACCTTGATTTTGAGGTATGAGACTCACTCTCAAAATTTAGAGTATGATAGGTGATAGATTTTTAAATGAAAGGAAGCATGATTGTGTAAAATATTGCTGGTAGATATAGGCTTTATTTTTAGAAAATAAATGTGCTGTTCTAAACATAAAATTTAAATGCTTTTGACTCTGCATTGCACAAAAAAAGTCATTGCTTTATCAAGCTATTTTGATATTCAAAATCATTTGACAAGAAGAACTGATTGCTCAAAGCTGTTTGATTGATCATTTTTGATGTAATAATTTCAAGTAAGATTTTATTTATGCGTCCCACATTTTAGTTTGATTAATTAGTTAACATGAAATGTTTTACCACGATGTTTCATTCCTCAATTGATTGTGGACAAAATGCAATTCCCATATTTGTGCCTATTTGAAGGAGATTTGGTGATCAGAGTGGATATTTTTTCGTCATGGCTATGGTTGTAATCTTGAAGTATTAATCTTGAATGACTTTGACTGATAATCACCTTTGAATGGTTTTAACTTATTTTTTTTTTACTTCTCAAGCGCTCGCCAAGAGCTCTCTTATCAGTTGCTAATTCTGTCCCTGATTTATATGTAGCCTCAGAAATTGTTTTTATTCAATTTATAACCTCCATTGTTTAATATTTACTAAAAATCTGTTTGTATCTATTTTTTGCATAAAATGATGTTTTTCTTTGAACTTGTAATTGTTGTTGGAAGTAAAATTGTTTACTCACAATCTTGTTACTGTACAAAATTGTTATGTTTGATTCGTTTATAAAGTTTTTTTTTTTTTTTTGTTATCTTTTGATGTTATAAAAACATTATTCAGGCTATGTTTTTAAGTTATCCGTTTTTCATTTATGCAGTGAAATACAGTTATCCGCATAAATAATGTGTGATGTATACAATAAATGCTGTTTAAACTGGCGTAACTCAAATGTTCTGATATAGTATTTTTTTTTTTTTTTGCGAAATCTTTAGTTTTTTAATCCAAAATTTACCTAATGTAAGTATTTTTAGAATGGCTTTATGTGCACAAGATTCTTTTTAGTGACTGATAGCTAAATTATTAAATTTATAATAGAGGATTAGCATAATAATCAAAGTCTATTGTTTTATAGTAAAGGATTTGTATTTTTATGAGATCTTTACATTGTGGATGTATAAGAACATTCCTGCATTCTTTTTTTGCATTTATTAATATTTACATAATTTATATGACTAACATCATTCCATCCAAGTGCAGTAATTTGTAAATCATTTGCATTTCATTTAAAAAAAATATATTTTGTTTATACTGCTAATAAAATTTTCTTATGTCTGAAATGCCTTGTTGGACATTTGTTGTTGTTGAAAGTAAAATTCATTTAAACTGTTAGTGGGATAATCGTGGGGAATTTCTGACCAAAAAATACTACTGGAAATGAGTAAAAATGAGGCTACATGTATACGAGTACAAATAAAAACATTAAAATGAATTTAAAACTGTTTCGAAGCTTTAAAATACAAGCATCTTCCTTACTGCATAAAAAAGAAATAAGAATGGTTCACTAGCCCAAACTAATAGTCAAGTATTGTATCACAAATTCAAATTAAATAATGGTCACAAATTCAAATTTTGGAAAATTATCAAAGGAGAACCTCAAACCTCTGACCCACTGACATTACCAAAGATCTTCAGAAAACTGTGTTTTAAAAGACAACTGGGAAATTTTCTAGGGGGTGTCCCCCCCTCCCCCCTTCCTCACCAGCAGCATTTAAGATCGCCCTAAATTTCATTTTGAGGTCTTAAACAATTGTTTCCGATGGAGAGTTCTCAAGAATTTTTCCCCTGACATCATTGAAAGTCGACTAAAATTACGATTTTGGAGCAATTTTCAAAAGTTGAAGGTCCTCTTAATATTACCAAAGCTGACCTAGAATTACATTTTCAAGGTATATAGAAAAATTGCCGGTCCTCTTAACAGTACCAAAGACCGCCTACAATGGCGGTTCAAAGACTTCAATTTCCACAAATTTCCGGCGTGGCGTCCCAAATCTCATCTTCCCCTAACGTCAACGCAGATCGTCAAAAACTGCTTTTTTATAGCAACAATTTCGAAAATAATTTGTTAGGAGAACTCCCGCACCTCCTTTTCTTTAAGTAAACAGATATAATCTATAATTGTGTTTTGAAGTTCCAATTACCATAAATGTCCGTAGAAGCGCCCCTGAACCTATTCACCCCTTAGTGCTACCAAAAATTATCGTAGTGTCTAGAATGCATTTTTAGGACTGCAAGTTATTGAATTTTCCGATAGTGGGCACCGACGTTCTAATCCCCGTAACATTTAATGAACAAAGATCGCATAAAACTGCTTTTTGTGGCGATACATAATACAATCGAAGATGACTGCATTTTAACGTTTCAATATCGAGAAATGCAAGGAAGAGCATCCCCAAAATTGTTCTCCACTAACATTACGACAGATCGCCTAAAACGCATTTTTAAGGCAATAAATTCAAAAAATTTCCAGGGGAAAGCGTCCGGAAGTTTTTATGCGGTTGAAGTTCTTGAAAGGTTAAAGATGAACACCCTTGATTAAACCAAACTGCTTAAAATGTGTTTTTTGAACTCGATTTTTGCAAATTTTTAAGAGATAGCCCCTCACCTCTTTCTTAATTTCACTAAAAATGACTGCAGTTTTTTCTTCAGGATTTCAAACTCGAAAACTTGCCAAAGGGGGATTACTTAGCCCCTCCCAGGAATCGATCCTAGGCGCGCCACTGCTTGGGTGGCTGCCAATTTCATACATCTTCCTACATATTTGTCCTTGCTGCGGCCCTGTCAATGGCCAAAATATCCGCATCAATTAAGCTCTAATTTTGAGCTCATAATTTCTCTCCAATCTCAAAAGCGTTAAAGCAGCTGCAAGACAGAGAAATCAACATGCTGATAAGGCTTCATAAAATACAGTAATTTTTAGAGAACATTAACAGAGCAAATGCCAAATTTACCTAGATTACAAAGAAATAAGCTCATCGACACATACAAACCACATCTTTTTGCAAAATTTGTAACAGTAAGATGGAACTTACAAACTCGAGAGCTACACCCAAGGGTGGATCCAGAACCTTTTCAAGAGAGGGGCAGTTGATTTTTATTACAGTAACCCCTCATTATATCGCGCTTTTCGGGGGACAAGAAAAAAGCGCGATATAACCGAGGTCATTAAAAATAGTTTTCTACTCAGCATGCAAGTAAATTATACGTGCCCATACATAAAAATTCATTTATTCAAACATTAGATTTTTTTTTCAGTCAAAAGTAACAAAAAAATATAATTTACTGCAGTTGTTGTTACAATGTGTAGGTCTTAAAAAATATGTATACAGACATAAAATTAACCGATTGTTCTGGTGAAAAAAGAATCCAAAATCGTTTGCCGGGAGTTATCCTTCAACACTTGTCTCCCACTTGCAATTAAAGAGCGGAAATGAATTAACTGCATTGCAGTTATGTGATCAGAGTTTGATTGTTCGAATACATATTTTCTCAAAAATGGTTTTGAACTAATTTTTTTTTTTTTTTTTTTTGGGGGGGGGGGGAGACAAAAGAAAAGAGCGATATAACGAGAGGCTACTGTACTTACTTTTTAATATGTATTCTGGTTTGTAAATGTTGATCACATAAGTTTTAGACTTCAATTTCGGAAAATTTTCGATGGAAAGCCCAAATTTTCTTCCTTCAACATTATTATAACTCGTCTAAAGCTAAGTTTTTAGAACTTTAATATTGAAAATTTACTGGTGGAGAGTAACTCCAGGGAGGGGCGATCGCCCCTCCCTTGTATCCGCCCCTGGCTACACCGGTTGACTTCTATAAAAATTTCAGTTTGCTTCCTGTAGTACTGAAAAGGTCCATAATTTTCAAAGGCTCAGTTTGCTCTGAAGTTTTCGATCTGATCTCTTTTTTTTTAGCCTACTTTCCCGTTAAAAATAAAAGAAAGACAAAAAAAGTGTGAAAAGTGGCTTAATGCATCTAAAAAATATCGCCAAGTCCGAAAAAAATATCGCCAAGTTGAAAAAATATCGCCAAATTCGAAAAAAAGCCAAAAAGAAATAAAAAGGTAAAATGAATATCGAAAAATTAGAAATTTGAAAGTAGGGTATTGAGATGGGGAATTTGTGTGTGTGTCGGTCGGTCGGTCGGTCTATCTGCCCCCCCCCCCTAATAACTTTTGAATGAACATTCCGATTTTGACAAACTTTTTTTTGTTGGAAAGATCTCGGCGTGTACAGCTCATTCCCATATTTGATTTTTCGATTTGAATAATTTTTGGTTCAACTTTGAACCGTTCAAACAACCTGTCCTGCGATGCTAACTTTTGAGCGAACAGTCCGATTTGAACAAATTTTTTTAGTTCGAAAGATCTTATCAAGGATACTTTATTCCCGTATTTACATTTCCGATTTGAATAGTTTTTCGTTCAACATTGAACAGCTCAAGCAAGCTGTCACCCCTAATAACTTTTGAGTGAACAGTCCGATTTAAATAAACTTTTTTTTTTTTTTTTGTTCCAAGGATCTCAGCGAGGATACTTCATTACCGTATTTAAATTTTCATTTGATCATTTTTTCGTTCAACATTGAACCGTTCAAGCAACCTTTCCCCACCTAATAACTTTTGAGTGAACCGTCCGAATGGAATAAACTTTTTTTTTGTTTGAAAGATCTCGGAGAGGCTTTCCCATACATTCCCATATTTCGCTTTTTGATTTGAACCATTTTTCGCTCAATATTGAACCGTTCAGAAAAAAAATTTAACATTAGCGCCTACGGGGAATTTAAATTGAATGTTGATCCTGAATTAAAGTCGGATTTCCTTCAAACTAACTTCGTAAGAAAATGGTTTTGATAAATAATGTTTGTGAAGTACTTTTCTGAATAATCTTCTGTGAGGACTCTGATTCCGACTCCGACTCCGCAAACATGGCGGAAATGCAGACTCAGAAAAAAAATGACTGACTGTGCAGACGATTTTTTGTTTATTTATTCATTTGTTTTATTTTATTTATTATTGTTATTTTTTTTCTTTCTTTTTTTTTTTTTTGTGACAAAAATTTTTCATTCACGAGGGCATTTTATTCTTTATTTATATTTAACAACTGGCAACGGATTAAAAGTGAAATTCGAGACATTTTATTAACGGACGAGTTTTCTTTTTCTTTTTTTTTCTTTGTTTGATAAAATGTGTTTTGATGCTCTTTGTACTTTTATTTATTTATTTATTTATTTATGTATTTTAAACGATTGAGGATTTTTTCTACGGAAGAACTGTAACAGTTACATTCTTTAAAAGGTGCGACAAAACTTTATTTATTCGTTTATTTACTTTTTACGTGTCTATTTCATCTGATGAGAGAGGTACATTTTGCTTTTAGAAATCAGCTTTAAGTGCTAAAAAGGTATGTTTGACATAATTTTCAGTCTCAGATAATCAAGAGAATAATGATCAGATGCTAGAATGCCGATGTCGATGTACGGGAAAGTAGGCTCGTTTAGTTCTTAACAGAACTTCTTGTTTAAACTACTGCATTTTCTTAAACTTTTTGCTTTTTTGTGCATTACATACGTTTTGCTTTGAAATAAAATATATATATATGTTATTTGTGGCTCGCCAAAATTTTTTAATTTCTAATTTGCTCAATCCAGGTGAAAGTTCGGGAATCGCAAGCGTGCATAACGGAAATAGGGGCACATGTGTGAACTTTTTTTTCTTTTATTTAAATTCTTCATTTTTCAAAAAAATGTTATAAATTTCTCAGAGAAAAAATATCCTCATGATTGAATAATCTTTTCTTTATGTCATGAATTTTAGATTTTTTTTAATGAATTTTTTTACTAAAGAATAATTAAAACATGTATTACCCCCATTTCAAATTTCAAAGAAAAGCTTTTTAACATGAAATATATGTATTCCAATAGACCAATAAGATTGAAAGTTTTGTAACCTTTACTGTGTCAGCTTAAATTGTATATTAACAAAGTATTTTTTCGCAAATATATAACTCTGCTCACTATCAAATAGATAGACGAGAAAAAACTAATAACACTACATAGTACAAAGAATATTTTCTTATGTAAAAATTATAATTTTTAAGGATTACTTTTTGTCATCATTCAGAGTTTGATAATGTATTTTAAAATGATTTTAAACTTCAATTTTTAATTAAATGAAAATTTTTGGGTTTTATTATTTCACGTCATTGTTAAAGAACACAAAATTGTTGATTCACTATTTAGAAACAAAAACAATTCAAATAATAATAATAATAGTAAATAAATAAAGTTTTGACAATTTACAAACTGATTATAGAAAAATAATTACAAATGCTTGCACGATTTTTATCACTCATAATGTCCTGCCCTAATGAGAACTGTTCAAAAGTGCCCCATCATCTACCGTAGAATAAAGTAACAAAAATAAAAAAAATTTTAATTAAAAAAAATAATCTTTGTCATAAATTTGCTTCAAGGTTCAGATAATTGTTGGCAGTAATTAGGTTAAACCTACTAGTTAGTTTAAAATGTGTTTTTACATAGGCTCGTCATTTATGGTTTCAGAAAGGGGGTTAGTTGCTCCCCTCCCTGACTTTAAGAAATCAATATATTTACATATAAGTTGCGTGTTTTTTGTTGTTTTCCGATGAAATTTGGGTTGAGTTTGGTCCCTATGACCCTCCCTGTAAAACTTTGAAATGACGAGCCTATTTTCACCATGAAGAAAACTACATAAAACTCCTGCAAAAACAAAGAAGCTTTCACTATAAAACCATAAAATAGCTCATTACTCTAAAAAGGTGGCAAAGAGGTAAGAGAGGTGATGTCATTACTTGAAAAAAAAATTGAGGTTTCTTTTGTTTGAAGTTATCTTAGTAACACATACCATGTGTAAATGCGCCCCCTTTCCTCTATATATGTGTGCGTGTTTTATTTATATCTTTCATCTATAGTTAATAACAAACTTTTATTTATTGTTCTTAATTGGCTACTTGTTAAGTTGATAATACTGCATTTTCTTTTCACTAGATTAATTAACTATTAAATTTTAATTTGCAAAAAGTACCATACATCAAATTTGCATGTATCAATATTGTTTTAAAATTTTAGTGATGTGTAGCAAAGAAGCCAAAAGAAAACATAGATGAAACTTCTAAGATGAAAAAAAAAAGGCAACACACTTCTATCTCTTCTGTTACGTAGTAACTCTTTGAAGTCAGAAGTTCATATCTTCTCCTTATCTATGATATGTGGAAAATTATTTCCATCCTTTGGACACACGTTGTTTATCATCGAGTCTGAAATGATTCGTCCTGACCTGACGGCGTCCACTTCTGCTGTGCAGCAATTTGCATTTGATCCTAATAAGGGTACGTACAGTGCATTTCGTCCTTTAATTATACCCTGTGACTTTAAAAAAGGCGTATCAAGTTTAGAAATTTTTCGTCGTCTCCATAGCACTGCTGTTGAGGCATTTCATTTATTTTGTGTTTATCGAATGAGGTTTGTCCTTTTATTTATATCCTCATATCTCAGTTATTTCTAAATGTTTTCTTACAAATCTAGTGCTAAATTGTTTTAGCAAGACCTGCCGTCATGAGTAACCGTGTTATTAACCATGAGTTATTTACGTTGATTTTTCAATAGAATAAATAGTTTACGCACAAAGCATTTTTAATCGTTTGCATTTAACCATTGTTGCAATAGCTGAGTGGGGAAAAAGTCCATAGTGCTGCAACTATAACAACTATAAGGGGAAAAATGTAGAGAGTGGGAAATTAATTTGGACTCACATGCCAGTTCTCATTACACAGGGTTTTGTGTAATAAAGAGAATGTCAAACAAACCTAGTTAAATAAAATAATTTAATATGGTTGAATGTCTTCAAGTGTATTTGATTTTAATAAAGGTACGTAATATAGTGCATTTTGTCCTTTTCTTAGGACAAAATGCATTAGGATTAAAATTATGTTAAACAAACTTGGATATAAATAAGTAATGTAATTAGTGTTTAATGTGTTAGTGTATTGGATTATATTAAAAATATGTACAGTACGTTTTGTTCTTTAATTAGTGAAATAAGGATTATATCGAATGAACCAAGTTAGAATGAAATAATGTTCGTAGTGTTTAATGTGTTGGGGTATTTTACATTAAGAAAGGTACGTATAGTGCCTTTTGTCCTTTACTTAGGACAAAATGCATTAGGATAAAAATTATGTTGAACAAACCTAGTTAGAATGAAACACTGTAATTCGTGTGTAATGTGTCAGTGCATTTCCTTTTAATGAAGATACGGACACTGCATTTTGTTCTTTATTTAGTATACTATGGATTATGTCAAACGAACCAAGCTAGAATGAAATAATGTTACCGGTGTTCAATGTGTTAGTTGTATTTGACTTTAATAAAGGTACTTATAGTGCATTTTTTCTTTACTAAGTATAATAAGGGCTATTAAAAACAAACCTAAGTAGAATGAAATAATGTAATGGGTGTTTAATGTGTTAATGTGTTTGTCTTTAATAAAGGTAGGTATAGTGTATTTTGTCCCTTGTTAATGTAATAAGAACTTCTTGAAACGAGGTTAGTTAAAATGAAATAGTCTAACTGTATTTTTGATGTGTTAGTGCATATGATGTTAAAATCTTACAAAAATGACCCATATGTTACTATTAGACTGTACTAAAAGGACATTAGTTGTATAGGTTGCTGTGAAAGACCGAAGTCTGGTAATTGTTTACGTTCACTTAGCAAAGATATTAGTAAACGACCGAATATTTCCTGTGAATCATCGGAGATTGTTGACATTCTCAAATTTCGGCCTTTCATCAGCAAACAGAAATTGCTCAATGTATTTGCGCGGGTGTAATTTTTACAAACATATTTATACTTTATACCCGGAATTTTACGGTTTGTCTTTTAATTGTGAGTTATACGAATACAAGAAACCATTAGGTACAATAATGTGCAATATTAAAATTAAAAAAAAAAAATACATATTTTGTGTTTGAAAAATAATTATTTAAACGCGCTTCCTCGCAACAGGTAGTTTGGTCTCAAACCAACTCATTAGTTTTCAATCACAATAAATACTTTTAGAAAGTTGATACTTATTATTAGGGATGCACCGATAAGCAACTTGACCTATTACTAATTACCGATTAAGCAACTAATGATAATCGGTTGATTAATCAGCAGAGCTGATTAATGATCAGTATTATTATTTTTAATATTACAAATTTCACAATCACTGTTTTTTTCTCCTTTCTTTTACAATCCCGATTTCAGAAATAGCTACTTTTTTGTTTCTGAGAGAAGATTTGTTTTCCTCCACTTTTCCAATTTTCCCAAAATACATAATTTCTAAATTTATCAAATTTCTCTGAAACAATTTTCATATTTTAGTGAATAAAATTGCATTAACAGCGTAGACATGAAAACTGTTTTTAAAACACTAGGAAGGGGGGGGGGGCTGTAATGAGCACTTTAATTTAGGCGTGTTCTTAATTTAAATTGATTTTTTAATTATAAGTAGCCATTTCATTCAAGACATTCATTCTTTAAAAATTAGAGGTTATCTGAAAGCATTAAGTTACGGAAAAAAGTATCTACACATGAAAAATGTTGCAACATTATCAAAATATGTATACTTATCCAAAATTTGCAGAAAATTATTTATTTCTTGTTTATAAATTTATCCATCGCAGCTTCTTGTTCAAGCATCCTTGAAGTATTTTTTAAAAAATCTGACTGATAATAAATGAAATGAAATATTTATGTTTACGCATTCCAATTGAAAATTCCAGAAATTTAACAGAGGGTTTACTTTTAATAATCCAATCGGTTTTACTCATTGTATGAAATATTTGTTTCATTTTTACTCCGTTCACTTTCATACTGCATGTTATTGCAGAAAATTGCATTTATTTACCGTCATTATAACTATTTATTATAGTTTCTTGGTGAAGGTATACTTCAAAAAGTAATATTTAAAAAATATTTTTTCCGACGATTAATTTTGCCGATCATTAATAATCGGCAAGGTGGCCAATTATGGCCGATTAATCGGTGCATCCCTACTTCATATTATGATACATAAGAGTAATTTCGGGAATAAAATAAAATACGCTTGTAAAAATCACTGTCGTACGATAAATTGAGTAATACACATAATCTGAATATTTTTTAGAATTGCTGAGCCAAGTAAAAGGACAAAACGTGCAACCGACGTTTCAACATTCTTCTACAAAAAATGTGTGCATAAAAATTGTAGAGCAGCCTGTGCGCTTGTTGAAATACCGGTACAAAAGTGATTTTAGCAAAAGATCGCCTGGGAGCATTTATGGAGAAAACAGTTGCCCTCAGAGAACTACATATCCAACTATACAGGTAATATAAATCTGATCAAACGTTATTCATTGATTTAGAAATGAGATTATTTGACACATATAAAGAAAGTTTAACAGAATAAGCACTTTTTTTGGTTGGGGGTGAGAGAGGGAGAGAAAAAATAAATTTAGGGTTGAAAAAAAAACAGATAAAAATTTTGTTTTTTCTCTCTCTCTCTCTCTTTTATCTTGACAAAGAAGGCTCTTTATCACATCAAAACACGTGTCAACAATTTTAATTGTTTTTTGTGCTTAATAGCAATTTATAGAGGGAGGAATGAACTTTATGAATTACAATAAAGAAATCACCATTTCACAAATTTTAAAAATTAATTCCCAAAAACGACAATTTAAGCAATTGCTTCAATTTTTACTTTTGCTGTTTCTATACTTTACAATTTCAACCGCTCACTTGCGATATGAAGCGGCTTTATTACATTTCTATTACTGCATTATGTTTTGTTAGATTCCATCTATATTGGTTTTTAAGGAAAGAGGTTTTTTGAAGTAGTTTTGGGTACTTAAGTCAGAGAAAGAATTGTTTTGTTAGAGCTAAACAAAAAATGATATTTACTTTTACTTGTTCGGGTAAACTTATTTATAAAATAAGAGAGAATAATTGTACTTAAATGTTTCCAATGTACCACTCTTTCAATGTTTTTCAGTACTTAATTATTTAGCAAGCTATATAATATTAAAGTAACACGAAACGTTGATCATCGACAGGTTATGAATTGTGACATACCCTTTGTTGTCATTGTATCATGCGTGACCAAAGACGTTTACACAGTGGAAAACAGGAAAGGATATCTAGCGCATCCTCACAACCTTATAGGACTAAATTGCAAGAACGGTTTCTGCAGTCTGCAAGCCAAAAGAGATATCGTTAGGTAAAGCAAGTAATAATGTCTTCCAAGTTCGTAAAAGTATGATCCATTTCCACAATAGTTTGAAACAAAATTCTATGAGGTAGCTAAGGCAGGGATTCAAGTGAAACAGCACTGCGATCGCTTCGAATTGCAATCGCTACTGGAAGTGATTTACATTATCATCAACTTAAATTGGCATGACGTCACTACGGGTGGAGCCAATAAGAGCTCACAAGCACTCAGCGATCTCCTCTTATTCGCCAAGTAGGCTGTGACGTTTTATCTAGCTCGTTTTTCATAGGCAAACGTCACGCTGACGTCACGATGTTTTTATCAAGAAACGTTCTAGTGTAATTCATTTCCAGTCGCGACTGTAATTTGCGATTGCCTGTTTCACTTGAATCCCTGCCTAACACTGCTTGCACATTATCGCTGGATAACCTAGGAACTGCCTTGTTTGACCATTTAACCTTATGCAAGGCTTCACTAGATAGCGTTTTATACAGGCTGTATCATTACTCAGAACATCAATGTTAAAGATTTGCCCGCTAGAGAGCGCTGTACAAGGACCATCCAAATGTTTGTTTACATTTACTAGCATATTGTTTCTGCTGTAAACAGTGATGTTTATCCTATCTTTTAGGGTTAAAAAATATTGATATAGTTAACTGAAGTGGAGTACAGAGTGAATTGATGCCGAAGGCCTTATTAGTACTGGAGCCAATATTTAGAAAAGTGCCAATTTGAAGTTGGAGTTTTCTGGAAAAAAATTTTTTTTGCAGAAAAAAACTAATATCGGATTTTAAGTCTAAATTGGGTCTAAATGCAAGAAAATAAAAGGGGGGAGGTCAAGGAAGTTATTTACCCCCTCCTTAGATTACTCACTTTTAAGCCGTTACAGATCTGATGAATGTTACAGATCTGATGTTAATATGAGTTACATATTTGAGTTTATGCTTTCAGTCTTCGTTAACATCTCTAAATATGATATCATTTCCCTGCATTTTTAACATAGAATTAAGATAATTATATTAAAATATATATATTAGGCTAAAAAATCAAATTTCATTATAAAAAAAGCATTTCTTGGAAATAAAAATGAGCGATAAGATTTTTAGGTAAAATAAATTATGAGATTACCAAATCCAAGCTAATAAAACATTTGTTTTGTTTTGAAACAACACACAACTTCAACTTTTTCAACACACAACTCTGCTGCTTGCTTTTCTTTAATTAGTTGCAGGAAATTTAATTTCTTGATCAGAAATTCAAATTTAGCATGCTAGTTATTATCTAGTTATTTAGCGAAATTATGAGAAATTGAAGCACAAAAAAAAATAAATAAATAAATAAATAAATAAATAAAATAATAATAATTAATTAACTTAATTTCTGCAGTGTCAATTTTTCTTATTTTACTAACTTCTATTGTTAGGTCATACAAACCACAAATGAAGCAATTGTACTAAAACTCATTGCTTTTCATTTTTTAAGAACAAAAATATTCAATATATATGGCTAAAACCTATGATTTTTGCTTTTTATAATTCTGAACGTGTGAGTTAGTTCTGTAACATATTCGCTGTTTTTCAATGTTACCGCTCTGACTGTTACAGATCTGACAAACTGACAAAGTTTTTTTTTATTTCCGAGTCAATCGCACCAAACCAAAATAAAACACGGGGTTTTTTCACTTGTAATAAAGAACTATACTTATATATAAAATAATTTTTAAAATAATAAAAACTGCGCCTTTTAGAGCGTGTTACCGATCTGATGACTCAAATGACACACATTTTATAAATTACTTTAAAAAATCTTACCCGCAATTTTAGATGCAGAAATGCAAATTTTTAATTACGATACGATAAAACATCACAGCAGGTACTCAGTATCACGTGGTATAGGTGCAGGAAATGATTTTGGGTGCCTGAATATAGATCGGAAGTTATTGTTACCACTCTGACGCGGAACTGAGGGACACGCCTATTTCGCATTCCCTAGAAAATCAGTAATCGATTAAAACAAAAATGAAGTAAAATATTAACAAAGGGGTAAAAATAGAATCTTTTTTTGTGCAAGTGCGTTTTTTTGGGAAGTTAGAAAGTGCGCTTAAGCTGTTTGCATGCTAAGCTTTGCTACTGGGGACACGTTACAGATCTGATTTTCGGTGTATAAAACAAATATTTTCTGAAGAAAAAAAATTTTTTTTTCTGATATTATTAGATGAAATGAAAGCAAAACTTGTCTTCTTTCTGGGGAAAATTATTTTTTTAACTAGTTATTGATATACTAGTGAATATTCACTTGGGACTCAAATTGGCACTTTTCTAAATATTAGCTCACTGCTTTTTAGGGGAAATAAATTCCCCTTTCAAGTAAAGTTGGTCACAACTTATGATTCAGTCATACGACATTCATTCATTTGTTTACTTTTTTCGAATTAACAACATATAGCAATGGCGTTCAATTTTGACATCTCTGCATTAATAAAATATACGCTTAAACTCACCGACGATAAATAAAAAATGTAGCAATGAAATAATATTGTTCTAATTTACTATTTTGTTTCATTATTGTTGCTCACACGATCTTAATTGCTACGCAAAAGTTCAGATGTTCATTTTGATGGCGTTGACGCATCAGAGCGATAAATGGCGAATCTATTCGTCGAGACATTTCATTTTTTCATTTTGATGCCCCAGAATGAAATGTACCGTAATGAAGCGATGGTGTACAACGGAAAGACGATTGACAACAAAACATATTATTTTTTTTAGTAACAACGAAATGAGCATATATAATAGCTTGGTACAAACGAGCAATACAAGTACGAAAAAAAAAAAACTACAATATTGCGACGACCAACTGTATCATGGCGAACTGTGGACCGAATTTTAAAAAGTTCTATGGCAACCCGTTGGTAGTATTGGCTCGCTTAGCGAATAGATTTCGCCATTCATCGCTCTGCGGTGCCAGTGTCGTTTCATAGTTAATTAATAATTAGAATCAATTAAAATGAAAAATAATTCTCTAACTAATTAAAATAAGCCATTAAAATGCAGAATAAACCAACAAATAAAACAAGCTATTAAATAACGTTTAAATAGAATTGAATGCCAAATTGTAAAATTGTCGCCAAAAATTAACTTTTAATTTTGTCTTTTATTATCTGATTTGTATATATAATGATGGTTACCATAAAATTCGATAGATGTCACTGGACAAAGACCACCGTTTTTATCCCAAGGATTTTGATCAAATGAAACAGCCTGTATAAAACGCTATCTAGTGAAGCCTTGCCTTATGTAACTGCTGAATTGCTTTCGGAGGAAGGCCTAGATAGGACTCACATAAGGTTGTTATGGCTAATCAAGAGTTTGTCTGACGAAGTCGGCCAAGACTCAAAACACCATTGACTGTTAAGGAAATCCAATACCAGGAGGGAAGAATTTCAAGATTAAAAAGTGGCCCTATAAAGAGTCTCTCCCTTTGCAGAGGCGAGAAGACTTTTGCTCCTTGCACCAAGTACAAGACTCAGCAAGCCTCTCCAGGCCATGTTATGAACTGTTTGGGATTCTCAAGGGAGGATCATTATTCCTCTACCCTCCTGGTATTGGATTTCTTAACAGCCAATGGTCTTTTGTGTCTTATCCGAATCCGTCAGACTGCTGATTAGCCACAACAGCTCTATGTAAGCCCTTCCTGCAAAAGCATTTCAGCAAAATATAGGATGCTTCTTTGCACCATTAATTTTACACGAATCTGCAAGTCCTTTAATTTTAGCCGTAATACCTGCACTCTTTAAAATAAAGTTTGATATTTCACCAAAAAATAAGTTAAATCTATCAAAATTTAGCTACAACGATCTTAGCAGTGACAAGTTTTCACCATGTAATGCTACTTTTGGTGACCAGTTAATAAAAGCACAATTGCATAGCTGAAACTTATCCCCATTTAAATAGCTGTAGCTAAATTTTGTTAAATTTAACTAATTTCTAGGTGAAACACTAAATCTTATTTTTAACACTCCAGTCTCAAAATGCACTGACGACGTTAATTTACTACATATTTCTAAGAGTCTTAAAATACCAAAGTGTGAAATCTTAGAAAAAAGGCTGTTTAATATGCTGCTTTTCGTTTTCTTAATGTATGATGCTTTCTACAGCTTGAGCAACATCGTCATTGAGCGAGTGAAGGAAGATGAGATTGCTGCTTCACTGGAAACACGAAGAAAGTTTCGAATCGATCCTTATGGAAGTTCGTGACTGTTTTATTTGTAATGTTAATGTTGAAGGATTTCTTTTAGTAATATTCTGAATCTTAATACAAAACTTTTACTTATGCTGTGTCGGTTCTTTAAAATAGAATAAAATTTTGACGATGCATTGAAACAACATCTAAAAAAAATTTTTTAGGTTAACTTAGTAGCGTATGTATGGGGTCTAGTGCCCCTGGACAAACTTGAGAGATGGTGCCCCTATCCTAGCACAAATTCATTAAATTCAATGAAATGGATAGTCGTACCTCACCCCTGCTAAATACACCACTGCTGCTATTTAACCTGAATGTTCTTCATCAATAAGCCATATCAACATCCACAAAATACTATGCTGTCGTCCCTGTTGTTAGCTTCACACAAACAGCTTTTTTTTTTCATTTTACGTCATAACACAAATCAATAAATCAGTCAATTTGAACCTAGATGAAAGTTTTTTGTAGCAATAGTGTAATTGACAGAAAATGAGTAAGCTCAAAGACGACTTGATTAAATGATATCGAACCAAAGACGGCTGTAAAAAAACAAATTGACGACGAAGATTTTGCCTTCTATCTGTTCGTATCGGTACATGTACGCGTTATTAGAAGTATCATATAAATGACATGTGTTTACGAGAATTGTCTTTTGATATTAAGTACCACAATAATATTTAAATGCATCTATCAACATTGCTATTTGTATCAGAGATCAATTCTTTTTGAAAATTCAAATAATTCTACAGACAAGCTAAGAGAAAATTATTTTTTAAATATAATTCTTTGTATAATATTTTCAGAGTGCAGTAAAAAATAATTACTTTAATGCATGAATTGATTATTTACTTTTAGTGGGATTTAATCACAGAGACAACATAGATCTGAGGGTAGTCAGGTTATGTTTTCAGATATACATCAAAGGTCAAAACGATATTTATGCAAGAACTGTTTCTGAACCTATTTATAACAAAGGTATGTTTGTCTTAAAGTTGTATTTACCTATTCGTATGTAAAAGATTTTTTTTAATGCTTCGCCTTTTGAATAGAGAGGTCTCAAAGTAAACTCTACCGAACCAAACGCTGAAATTTATCTGCTCGTGTGTTCCTTTTTCACTCGATCCTATTAAAACCTTCCTAAGGTAGATCCACTAAATGAAATGTCAGATGGATTCATTACACTAGGAATGTATCTCAAAAGCTTTTAGGAATGTTTTGCCTTTTGTTTTATTTTTTGGCTCCGCCCCATTTGCAGACCTAGAGTTTCCCAGGGGCTATCATGCATTCATTCGTGTGCCATCATCATCGGTGGATAGCCATTACCCTAGCAGTCAGAACTGATGGCATTTTGGTGATCTCTCACCAATCTCTGAACAAGTCCCCAACAATTATGCTCTGGTGATGCCTTTCGTGTATAGAAGTAAAGACAGATTCAAAACATTTGCAGATCTAAATAATATATTTGTAAGCGGACGGTAAGCCGTGGAATGAGCTTTCTGTTGGAATGTTTTCATTTTTGTTTTGAATGATTATCTTTCATGCAAAAGAAAAATATTATCTGAATCTGTGGTGCTTCATGAAGAAAAAGACTTATATAATAATGTAAAACTTTCATGCTCATTCGTAAAAATGCTTAAATTATTATTTGTAAATAGCCTTCAATTAATTTTTGTCTAAGTCATGTTAACAAGAATTATCTATTTTCAGATGTGGTGTCTGATCTTAAAATAGCATACCTTAGCAGTGACAATGCTCCTCTAGAAGGATTAGAAGGTCTTATTATCCTTTGCCCTCGTGTTAATGAAGGTAATAAAACAGGCAAAACTTTGCTAACATATGAATAAAATGAGGCATTGTTAATAAAAGTAGGGGAATGTGTGGCAAAGGATAGTGCAGTCAGAAAGCCCTATAGATCAAGATAGATACCTGTAATTACACAAGCCGTTTTCAAAATTTGATACTCATATTGTAAGATTTGTGGCTGATCAAAAATAGTGTTTGATGATCAGGTTTTTGTACTATTTTAAATGTTTGTTGAATGGATATTAATTGCATTAAATGTTTATTGAATTAAATGTAAATAATTTACTGATCTCCAGTGCAGCACTTAGCTAATATTAGGTATTGTTTGATTTTAAATGTATAACACTATTTGTCAAGTGCATGTAGAGCAAGAAAAGGTTGGTCAAAATAAAATAGTCTAATTTGTTTACTTATTAATTAATTTATTCAATCGCTTACGTATTCATACGTTACTTAAATCACTTCATTTTTACATTTATTAATTTAATTTTTTATTCATTTATTCACTTATTTTTTTGTTCATTCACTATTTAATTCATTCATTGTAATTAGTTCATTTATTTCTTACTGTTTCATCATTCATATATTTATTCATCCATTCATGAATTTATCAATTTATTTGATGAAAAATTTTTAATAATCAAATAGAAAACGTGACATTGGAAAAATATTTACTTTTCACTTTGACCCATGCATTTTAAAAAGGCACCCCTCCCCCTTTCTTTTAAAGTACAAATTTACTGCTAAAAATGAAAAATAATATTTCAACTCGTTTCATTGCAAAATGAATTACTCTTTCTTCATGCACTCTAATTTTCAAACAAAAAATTTTAATTTATTTATTGAAAAAAGGTAAGCTTAAGTATTTCACTTAGACCCACACTCTCCTATAAGTAAAAGAAAGTTGGGTTTTGTGCGCTCTGAAAGTGCGTCAAAACTTTACAGTAACTTATGTGAACATCACATTATACTTTCCAATAAAAGTCCTATTTTAGCACACAGCTATTAGAGAATCCCCGAGCAACTGTCACAAAATAATAACAAAATAACTATTTAAAACTTGAACCAAACTTGTTTTTCATTTTCCCCGTAAAATGCAAAATTATTATACTTATCCTTCTTGTTATGATCAAATCGCTAATTATTTTGTATACTGGAAAAGTAAGTCATTTAGTAATATGATTAAAATCTCTCTCAAATCTTAATCGATTGGCTCAAATTTACATATTCTGATACGTCAAATTTTACCTCAGTACATGCTTAGATCTGATTGGTCCATCTCTTCTTTCCTTTTTCGTATTTAAATTCTCCCATAACCTTGTTTCATTCTACATCTTGCTGGGCACTGAAGAAGGAGGCTATCGCCTCCGAAACATGTTTGGCCCTTTCAAAACTTGTAATCATTTAATCTTATTTGTGCTTTTAACCCATTAATGCCCAGCATCCCTTTTCAGGGACGGTCCGAAAAAGGGTCTGAATTTCCCCAAAATGAACATTTCAAGCAAATAATAGTGTTCAATTAGTACCTTGGTATTCTTTCAATTCGTTATTAACAGATTACAGCACATAACCATTGTAAAGTGTGTTCTGTGGCAGTTTTAATATGATCTTTATCAAAAATGACATCGTTCACAATCTCACGAAAGAAAGCTAAGTTTTCAAAGGTTATTCCCAGCTTCCCAGTTTAGGTTAATTGCTGATTTTATTTTTTCTTATAAAATGTCTTTTTAAATATTATATCGTATGCAGAAAAACATTTTAGTAAAAAAAGTATGTACCCTCTGGGGTCTATCGTAAATTTTAAGGGACGATTCTTCTTTCCTTAATAAAAACATTATTTTTTACATAATATTTTTTTATTATTTTTCCTGTCCATTGAACACTGTTTGTAACCAGTATATAAAATATCTTTGGAAAAAAATGTCAGGCATTAATGCGTTAAACGTTGTCTCTCATTTTATCCATTTAGTAATATGGTTTTTTCCTTCGACAGGATCCGAAGTGTGGTTTTTTGAGGAGTGTCTGTCGAGAATAACTTGGGCAAAACAAGCAACAGTGAGATGCATCTACAAGAAAATCGCAGTCATGTGCAACGTGCCACCTTATTTCAATCCTAACGCAACGCAGATGGCAAATGTTTTCGTGCACTTGAGAAATCCATTAGAAGACATTGTCGGCGAAAAAAGGCCATTTAGATACATTGCACGAAGAGGTATGCATCACTCAGTTGCTCTCGTGTACGCTAACATTTTGCAAGAATTTTTCCGTGAATAACCAATGTTACAAAGTCTATCAATATTATTCAAATATTGTGTCTCAAAAGCTTGTAAATTTAGTTGTTTTACATAGAAGAGTTCATGTTGCTCAAAAAGTTTATGTTATGGAATTTAGATCTAACATATTTGGAGTCTTTGTAAGGTTTTTGGTACGTCTGTTACAGTGAAATTGCTGTATATAACTGCTTTTAGAGTTAAATTTAATAAGTTTTGCCTTTTGTATCATTATATTTTACCATGATAATAATTGTAGATAAAATTAATCTCTGCAGTATTTCTTATTATTTTATTTAACCCATTGATGCTTTGCGTCCCTTTTTAGGGACGGTCCAAAAAGTGTCTGAATTGACCAAAAATGAACATTTTCCAAATGAGTGTTCAATTATTACTTTGGTATTGTTTCAATTCATTATTAACAGATTGCAGCACATAACCATTGCAAAGTGTGTTCTGTAGCTGTGCAACCAGTATACAAAATATTTTGGAAACAAAATGTCAGGTATTAATGGGTTAACCCTTTATGCCCTGAAGGGACTCAGAAGTCCCGCTTATATTAATTTAGTTTTATGAATCCTTAATGGTTGGAATCATGCTGAAGCTTTTAAGTACCACTCCTTGTACTAAGCTGAGAGGCCGACAGATGGTACCTGCAATCGGAAACAGTTTTCTTTAAGGGCCCTAAGGTATAGGGGGCCTTGGACCCTACTCATTTTCAAAATTTTGTATACTCGGTATATATATTGTTTGATGAATTTTCAACTAAAAAAAACCGAAAAAATGTATAAAAATTCATTGCTAAATTAATTTGGGACATAAAGAATTAAAGGCTTCCAACTTTTTGTTACTCAAAGGCAACATTGGCTCATTACTCAACGGCCTAGTATTTGGAGGTTAGGCGAGCCAACAATAGTTCAGTTCATGCTTTCAAGTGAGTGCTAGCTCCCCACACACCAACGATTTTTCTATTTAATTGAGATCTCAGTGGTGTTTTTTGAGATTTTCTGGGCTTAGTTTTCTTTTCAAATGCTCACATGGAAATATATTTTCATTTTTTTTTAACATAAATTTGTCGATTTTGCCTTTGGTGACACTCAATTTTACTCTAGTGACAGATGTAGACAAAATGAAAACCTTTTTTATGGAAAGCATTTTTTTATTGTTTTGTCAATAGAGCCAATATTTAGAAAAGTGCCAATTTGAAGTTGGAGTTTTCTGATAAAAAATTTTTTTTCAGAAAAAAATTAATATTGGATTCTAAGTCTAAATTGGGTCTAAATGCAAGACAATAAAAGGGGGAGGTCAAGGAAGTTATTTACCCCCTCCTTAGATTACTCACTCTTAAGCCGTTACAGATCTGATGAGTGTTACAGATCTGATGTTAAAATGAGCTACATATTTGAGTTTATGCTTTCAGTCTTCGTTAACATCTCTAAAAATGATATCATTTCCTTGCATTTTTAACATATAATTAAGATAATTATATTAAAATATATATATTAGCTAAAAAATCAAATTTCATTATAAAAAAGCATTTCTTGGAAATAAAAATGAGCGATAAGGTTTTTAGACAAAATAAATTAAAAGATTACCAAATCCAAGCTCATAAAACATTTGTTTTGTTTTGAAACAACACACAACTTCAACTTTTTCAATACACAACTCTGCTGCTTGCTTTTCTTTAATTAGTTGCAGGAAATTTAATTTCTTGATCAGAAATTCAAATTTAGCATGCTAGTTATTATCTAGTTATTTAGCGAAGTTATGAAAAATTGAAGCACCAAAAAAAATAAATAAATAAAATAATAATAATTAATTGACTTAATTTCTGCAGTGTCATTTTTTTTATTTTACTAACTTCTATTGTCAGGTCATACAAACCACAAATGAAGCAATTGTACTAAAACTAATTGATTTTCATTTTTTAAGAACAAAAATATTCAATATATATGGCTAAAACCTACGATTTTTGCTTTTTAATAATTCTGAAACGTGTGAGTTAGTTCGGTTACATATTCGCTGTTTTTCAATGTTACCGCTCTGACTGTTACCGATCTGACAAACTGACAAAGTTTTTTTTTATTTCCGAGTCGAGCGCGCTAAACCAAAATCAAACACGTGGTTTTTTCACTTGTAATAAAGGACTAGACTTATATATAAAATAATTTTTCAAATAATAAAAACTGCGCATTTTAGCGCGTATTACCGATCTGATGACTTAAATGAGACACATTTTATAAAATCACTTTAAAAAAATCTTACCTACAATTTTAGATGCAGAAATGCAAATTTTTCATTACGATGCGATAAAACATCCCTCCAGGTATTCAGTATCACGTGGTATAGGTGCAGGAAATGATTTTGGTAGCCTAAACATTGATCGGAAGTTATTGTTACCGCTCTGACGGCGGAACTAGGGACACGCTTATTTCGCATCGGCTAGAAAATCAGGAATCGATTAAAACAAAAATGAAGTAAATATTAACAAAGGGGTAAAAATAGAATCGTTTTTTGTGTAAGTGCTTTTTTTTGGGAAGTTAGAAAGTGCGCATGACCTGTTTGCATGCTAAGCTTTGCTACTTGGGACACATTACCGATCTGATTTTTGATGTATAAAAACAATATTTTCTGAAGAAAAAAAAAATTTCTGATGTTATTAGATGAAATGAAAGCCAAACTTATCTTCTTTCTGGGGAAAATTATTTTTTTAACTAGTTATTGAAATACTAGTGAAAATTCATTTGGGACTCAAATTGGCACTTTTCTAAATATTAGCTCAATATGGTTTTTGATTCTCTCACCGATATCTTCTTTTCTTCTTACACGGAATATATATCGCTTGCATTTAGTTACTTTCCTGGTTATGATTATGTTCAAACATCTTTAAGTGTCACGCAGGCAAAGGTTACTCATTCAAAATGTTTTATTGATACTATTTAACGTTTTTTTTTTTTTTTCTGTCCTTTTCAGATGGCTCTAAACTGAAAACCACATGAGTGCTTATGCTGTACTTAATCCATTAATGCCTGACATTTTTTTCCAAAGATATTTTGTATACTGGTTGCACAGCTACAGAACACACTTTACAATGGTTATGTGCTGCAATCTGTTAATAATGAGTTGAAACAATACCAAAGTAATAATTGAACACTATTATTTGGTTAAAATGTTCATTTTTGGTCAATTCAGACACTTTTTGGAGGGTCCCTAAAAAGGGACGCAAGGCATTAATGGGTTAATATTTCCCGCCCACTAAGACAGGCACATTATGGTATGTTCACAGTAGTCTTGGACTTCTCGTAATTTCAGACTTTATTCACGAAGGTCATGAAATGTTCAACTGCATGATTGTTTTTCAGGAATGTCCCTTAAAATTGTATTAGATAAAAACATCATGTCCAAAGTCGAAATATACAAACATAAAGACAATTCTAAACGGGTTTGATTCAGGAATAGTGAAATAATGCCTTTTGTCATCATAAATGCTTCGACAGCCTGTTATAGACCTTGAATTTAGTTTGAAATATTAACCCATGCAGTACTTCTCTTCACCAGGACCTCTATCCTCAGCAACACTAAAATCAGAGTCCAAACAGTAGACTGTTCTCTTTTTCGGTCCATTCCTTTTTCATTGTTTAAAAGACAATGCAACTTTTCCATTCAAGAATAAAGATGAAAACACTTTTGAAAATCCTGCACTACCCAACGCAGATTATGCGCAAGTGAAATATTTGTGTAGAAATTCTTAGCTGTTTCAATGATTCGGAAGTCTGCCCCCTCTTTAATATTTGAACTAAAAGTCCATTTACTTATTACCCGTGCTGGTTTTGCTTTGTATTCGGAAACATTTTAGTTCAAATTTTGGGTTGAAAAGAAAAGAACTTTACATTCTGCTTTCTTTCAATAATTTTATAAACATTTTCCTCCCTAACATATACATTTTGGAAAATGTCATCACATTAACACCAAGATAATGAAGTAATTGGTGTCTCATTGCATGTCATTTCCCTACTTCTATTCTAGAAAAAAAATTTCTATAGCTTTGAGCAATATTACACTGGTATGTTTTAGTTTCTACTGATGGGGAAAAAGACCTTTTCACTTTCTTTCTAACAAAATTATTTTTCTAACTCAGTTTTTACTGTAAATTATTTATATCTTGTTTTTGCAGAGGCCAAGGCTTCGGGCTTCAGTTCCACTTTTGAGTTTGATCATTGTCACAGAATCTCTGGTACGTTATGTGTTTATATCCACTAATTTATTTGCAAAAATCTTTTTACTCTCATTTACTTATGTCACAAACACTAATGCAATTTATTTCAGAAGACAGCGCAGTTTTTGTGCCAAGAACAACAGGAAATTTTTCTCTTCAAGGTTTGTAGTTGTTGAAATACGTCAATCGGTGTGTGTGTGTGTGTGTGTGTTTTAGGGATGCACCGATAAGCAAATTGACCGATTACCGATTACCGATTAATCGGCTGGGCCGATTAAATATTAGGATGATTGTTTTTAATACTAACAATTTCACCATCACTGTTTTTTCTCTCTTATACAATTACGAGTTTAAAAATGTAAGTAATTTATTTCTGAGAGAAGAATTTTTTTTCCATTTTCCTAATTTTCACAAAATAATTTCAATATTTTATCTAATTTCTTAGAACCAGTTTTCATATTATTATCAATAATGTTACATTAACTCATTGTTTATTATTTTAATTGGACATAAAAATTCAAACAAAAGACGGAGGGTCTGCGATGAGCACGCCAATTTAGGAATACTTTTAATTTAAAATTTTTAATAATTAGTAGCAATGTGTTTCAAGACTTCTTTGCGAAAATTAAAGGTTATCTACAAGCACTGTGCTAAGGAGAAAACTATTGCCACATGAAAAATGTTGCAACATTGTATATGTGTATATTTATTCAAAGTAGGAAAATTAATTTATTTAAATACTTATATCAACTGTGAGGATTATTATTACTGTTAATAAAATAATTTATCATAGTTTCTTAGTGAAGGTATACTTTAAAGAATAATATTTAAAAAATATTTTTTCTACCGATTAATCGGCCCAATTTTGCCGATTATTAATAATCGGCCCGATTTTGCCGATTATTAATAATCGGCAAAGTGGCCGATTATGGCCGATTAATCCGTACTGCCGATTAATCGGTGCATCACTAGTGTGTTTATATATTCCCACTCTTTCCTCTCTTCCCCTTCGTTTCTTTTTATAAAAGTTGTTCCAAATTTGTTATAGCCTTTTTTATTGCTTTTATTATTAAAAATATGGGATCAAACAAAGAATTAGCCTTATTGACGTATGATTAAAAACAAGATATTCTCAGATGAATGCATGCCTTTTATGAATAATATTCTAAGTGCAGAATTTTCTAGATGCCGTGCTTGTTTCCACGCCAATACATATCTTGCAACTCATATTGTTCATAAATGTACTTACACATCGTTATAAAATCGACGCTTTTTAAATTAACTTTAAAATGTAGAGTAAATTAATTTGGGGGCTCCTGTGGTCGAACGGCGAAAGCACTTGCTTCTTATGCATGGGGTCGTGATTTCAATCCCCACTATTGCCCTGGGTGTCATTTCCTCTCTCTTGTAATGTAAGTACTTGTTGTGCTGTCCTGTGTGTTTTTAACTAAAGTACTTGTGTGCGTTGTCTTATTAAATGTTCTCCCCCTTTATGAGACCATGGTTTTCCTCTTTCCTACGATGTGGGACACAACAGCCAGAAAAATTTACATTTTAACAAAAATATGTGATATTCAAAATTGTTCTTCATAAAATTTTATAAATTAAGATCAGACTTGGTAACATAAAATAGGCTAGAGAAACAATATATAGGGTTGTTTTTTGATTGAATTTGTTATACTATACACTTTCTGTACAAATGTATGATCTAATAATTTATTTTTGCTTTCAGAGCAAAATGCTCCCAGTGCTTCTTGGGGCTCGAATATGCTCCAAGAAAAGTCACCAGGAGGAGCTTCCTCAGTTCCATTCGCAAATTCAAACACTACAAGCCACAATTCACGTGATTGGTGGCAAAGATACAATTTCTTACAAGAACAACTAAAATCGATCCAACAAGAACTAAATTTGATGGAGAACTTACATAAAATTTCTTCTGAAGAGAAAAATATAGCGTTTACGAACGAAGGTCAACAGCAAACTAAAGACCAAAACACCGATAAACTTGCAGAAGACGTTTTGAACTTTTTCGAAAATTTAAGTACGGAAGATATCATTGTTGATGAAAGTCAGTCAACAGAATATATGGAATCAAACGTACCAATTTCTTTCAATAACTTATCAGATGCAATTTTTCACGAAAAGCAGTCATCAGAACAGAACCTGGAACCAAACGTTCCGATTTCTTTCAATAATCTATCTCTGAACCTAATTGGTCGTTCTAATGTGTTTGCTTCCAACTTCCAGAACACTGAATACAATACGGTTGAGACTCCTACCGTCCCATGTTCGGATGCCATAAAAGTCAGCAATTTGAAGCTTCCATCTGTAATGGGCATGACAAACCTTTTCATGGGCGGAATTGAGTCAGCGGAACTGGAAGGTATACCCCAAAATCTATCTGAAAGTATGTATCCGTCATCATGATTAAACCCTTCACTTTCAAATACCTAAACCAAAGCCTAAATATTGCCACATTTTCTGTTCAATGATGTAAATAGCTTTTAGTAAAATAAAAGTGTAAATACTCGTCTTTTTAAATGCTTGTGCTATATTTTATGGCTAGAAACAACACATTGATTTTGCTCTTGTGACATTGATTTCGTTCTGGTGTGTTCTTCTCAGGCAAAAAATTTTCTTGTACCTTATGATCCACACTTTTGTCTGGCCAGCCCTCGGTCTATATGGACTACTTTGGTTCAAAATGAATTTGAAAACAAAAAACGCTTGGTGAAATGAATAATTCAATCTATTTCTCCTTATTTTCCTACGGTTGAGTAAATCTATATGATCACAAATTTTCTTCAGTGATAGTTCATGGTACTCCGCAACGAAAAAATACTATCCGATGACATAGTGAAGCACAATTTTAATTTGATGCTTTAATATAATGTGTTCGTCAGATGTTTTTATTTTCTTTACGGTTAAAAACTTATTATTCATTTCATTATAAAACATTTAACCCATTAATGCCTGACATTTTTTTTCCAAAGATATTTGGAGAAGATATTTGAACCGTTGGATCCCAAGATTTGAACGGTTATGTACTGCAATATGTTAATAATGAATTGAAATAATACCAAAGTAATAATTTAACACTATTATTTTTTAAATGCTCATATTTTGAAAATTCAGACACTTTTTGGACCGTCCCTAAAAAGGGATGCTAGACATTAATGGGTTAATGGTTATGAAAACCCTGTTGGGATAAGGAGATTAGTATATTTGGATTCATCATCAATTTAATTATTATGTTTTCGGGAGCTTAAAAGTTTCATTAAATAATATAGAAAGTTATGAGCAGGAAAAAAAATTGAATCAAAATTTTAATATCAAAGTGCAACAGAACCGGAACGGTAGTTTTGGTTTATTTTGTGACATTTATAAAAAAAAGATCTTACAATCACTAAAGTTTATACATTTTGCTCTTTTATAAACTATATCCAGACATTTTTCTCTAAAATAAGACTGATAAAAGCGGCTGCCCTACATTTCCCCCCTAGTATTTCTCCGCAAATTATCCTCAGAGAAGAAAATTCCCCCCCCCCCCTATTCCGAACCGGGACTTCCCAGCCGAGCTTGGTCACGTCCAAAATGACATCAAATCATCGGGCCAGTAGAAAAGAAGGAGTGCCAACAAGTGGCGTTCGCTACGTCACTTCGAACTCTTGCGCGTTCTCTCCGCACACACCTGCAGGGCAGCAGGGCACACCGATTCCAGGTCAGCGCCCCTTCTTGCCAACGAGGAAACGGTCTGAAAAATCCGCGAAAGTAACTTGTGGCCCGCGCTCGGCTTCAACGTCGTGGAAACCCGCCAGCATTTCTTCAGTCGTTCAATGGACCTGTTTCACCCCGCATCGCCAGTCACGTGTTCACTTTTTCCATCCAGTGCTGATGGTTGTGGCAATACTGATTCCAATCGACGTTGAGAACGCGCGCACTCAACATCCACCACCTCTGTGATCGTGCAAAAGTACCATCCTCAACGCTTGGACTGATCTCCAGGAATTTTTATGCGCAACGGTTGTCCCTCCCCATGAGTGCACCTCGTTCCTCGCTCGCTGCCGATAATGATACATTTTGCCACAAAACGGGGCTGGACCCCAGTGCTTCTAGAATAACGGATAAGTGGAACTAAGCATTGCTAAAGGTAAGAAGCTATATTTAATAACCTCATTAAAGACTTAACTCGCATGGTTTTTTGTTTCGCGATGGAACAGCTGGAGCTGTAGAATTATCTCCAGCAAACTGTTGTCAAATCTACTTGCGTTGTAGCTTATTGGACGAGGACACTCAGTTGGGCTAATTTTTTAACCATGTGGGCTAACCTAAAGCCATTTTATAGTTTTTGATACGTTTGACCACCACAGAAATACTATCAGTTTCCTCCTTTTTAGTTTGCAAAATAAGTTGGCAACACTGAACACACATATCTCTGTATGATGCAATAATTCTGGAGTCTCTTTTTGGAAACTAATCTTTAATGCCGAAATGAAACCGGAAATCGTTTCGTTTTAGACTAGACCGACCATCAGGGAATCAACACTTAAGCACAATTTTATTTTTTGAAAATTCATAACATCGTCAAAAGCTGTCGCATTTGGCAAAAGACATGGCAAACATTTTAGACGCGATACATGTCATTATTTTTAAAAACTTGGAAGAACTTTTATGGTTCTGTATCAGATTTTTTGGGCGGTTTAAAACGGAAAAAAATGCTGCCCGGCTCAGTGAATGAAAACCGTAACCAGTATTCAAACACAGCATTTTTCAGTCGTTTTCTTTCAGAAAATATAAAGATGAAAATCTCTCTGCTGATTCATCTGAGAAAAGTTTTCTTAAACCTTGTATTTTCAAAAACATTACGAGTTATTCATTCACTGGGGGTTTTTTATTCACGGGTCGGTCTATCCTACATTAATATTCTACGCATTATAGCAAATTGAAAAATCAAGTGATGCAATGAATCAAAATGCGAAGTTTTTGAATACTTTTAAATAGTATTATTTTTCTGGATTAAAATTGCGCTACTTTTATTGAAACAATTTCTTTTGGTTCATATTTCTCACACATGTAAAGTTACCCTACAGGATATAACTTTAAACTAGGACTATAATTCATTATAAAGTGTTTTGAAAATTATTGTTTTTTACATTTAGATATCGATACAATACTTCAAAGTTTTTCTTTAGTTTTTTGTCAATGAATGTAATAACAGTATTAACATATAAATAAGGGAGTTAAAAACTTGAAATTGGCATCAGCGGTCCTGAATAATCTTTTTTTTTTCTTTTTTTACTATCTCGAATTAAATTGCTCTCTAATTATAATTTGATTCAATATAAAATTAGTTGCAACATTACACATATAGAGAATAGTGAATTCATAATTGTTGTTTAAATGATGATAAATTAATAAAGAGAAATAGTCTGTACTACATAAAACTTTTGACATCAGACACTGCTTCGTCTTGTATATCAAAATTCAGCTCTTATTCTGACAAAAATTCCATTTCACCTTAATCATTATGTTCAGTTTATTCAAATCAAACCATTAATTTTTCAAAGAAACTGCCGTAATTCTGACGGCACAGATAAAACATAAAGCCTCTTCATTAAAACATGTTTTCCTTTATTATAATCAAATGCGTAATCTATATGAAGACTACAGAACACCTGCCTAAATCTGGTTGGAGTATGTGGCAAATTGTCAACAGGAAAACTCCTAAAGGCAAAAATTTACCAACCGTAAAAGGAAACTAATAGAAAACACAAAGACAGAAAAGAAGAGACCGCTTGGAAATTCTAGAAAGAGGTTTCGTTTTAAGCATGCAAGCGTGTGATGAAGGATAAAGAACATTAAAAGTGGATTTCAGAAAAACTAGTTAAGAAGTGTAATGAGTACAGTGCGTTTCGAAATGATAGGTCCACCAGTAAAAACGAAAGTTATGCTGGTAAAAAAAAGGTTGTATTGTGTACAAAGCACTATTTTATAAACTACATTACTTCATTCAATGTAAAATAGCTCATAAATAATTTACAAATAATAGGAATAATGAGGGAAACTAAAATTAGATGAAACAGCTGTTTCAAAAAGATAGGTCCACTGAACCACGCATCAAATAAATGTTGAATTAATAAGAAATTTTTCTGTTTTTTTTCTGAATAAGCTCATAAATCCTATTTGGCATGGTTTCTACAAGTTTATGCAAACAATTTGTCCCGATTTTCGACCATTCGGAGGAAATAACCCTTTTTAAGTCTGCAAGTACTATTGTACTGCCTTCTGCCTGCATACACTGCTCTTGCGAGCATACCCCACATGTTTTCTACTGGATTCAGGTCGGGGCTGCAAGGTGGCTAATCTATAATATGTACAACATTATCCAGAAACCATTCAAAAGTGGACTTTTCAGAGTGCAGAGGAGCATTGTCCGGTTAGAACATGAAGAATGAGCCCCCAATGGGTTCTGATTGTGAGAGAAAATATTGTTCAAACAGCTTGTTATAGCCAGCAGCATTCAAACGATTGTTTACAAATGCTATATCAGTTTTTCCTGTCCCTCTGAATCGGGCACACACCATAACGGAACCACCATCAGCTTGCCTCTTCGAGAATATCTGTCTATCGTTGCGCAGATCGTGCCAGTAATAATGCCAACCATCTGGACTATCCAGGTTGAATTCCTTTTTATCACTGAATATCACACGATGCCTATTTTGTTTCCAGGACATCTCTTCCTGTGCGAATTTCAATCTCTTTTCTTTGTGCTTTTTAGTCAATTTCGGAGCCGCTTTCCTTTTCCCGTAAAGAAAATTGCCGAACTTCTTTACCGCTCTGTGGACTGTAGATTTTGATATTGAAGGGTTTAGTTGTTTGGCCAAAGTGGATATGCTCATTATTTCTGGATTTTAGGTCCCTTACGATAGTGCTTCGTTGTAGGGGTGTCACGTTTGATTTGCGGCCAGATGATTTTTTACTGCTATAAGCATTTCCAAATAGCAAAAAAATGTTTGCAACACTTTGTGATCTGTTTAAAAGCTTACCTATTTCTCTGTTCGATTTTCCAGACTGTTTTAATGCATCAATTTTTCCCTGCTCAACCAGTGAAAGACTGCAACGACAACCCGTTTTGTTTGACTACAAAGTGCCCCAAGTAGCACACTTCGTTTTTTAAAGGTTGTAAAATGGTTATTAACGTTGTAACAACGGATTAAAAACGTTTATAAAACGTTTAAACGTTTTTTGTGCTACCTGGGGCTGTTCAAATCTGTTTAAATACCTCCACAGCAGCAAGCATAATCCCGTAGTAAGACTAAGCAACGATACTTATGCAAATTTTTGGAAATAAACGTGGTTGGGGCAAAATTTCTGAAGGTGGACCTATCTTTTTGAAACGGTCTGAAAATGAAAATTTGCATCAAATAAGAAGAAATGATTCATTTTTTGAGAAATTTCATCAAACATAGTTTTAACAATTACAGATATATAATCACTGTCAAAAAAAGTGATTTTTATTCTCAATTAAGAGTCGAAATTTTGAAAAATAAGGGTGGACCTATCATTTCGAGACGCGCTGTAGTTTTGAAAATAGGTAGTTTAGCCTGATTTTTCAGCTGTTCTTCCATTTGTAAAACAAATTTATTTTCGTTGCTTATACAGATAACTTTAATACTATGAAATACAATTCAATTATGATTGTCTAAGTATCTTTATAATAAATATTATTTCAAGGCTTTTTTCTCCTTGTGGGAGTTATTTAATTCGAAAGATATTCGCTCAACAATGGGCAACCTTTTGTTCAGTTAATTGAACGTTTCGTTTTCTTTTTTCTTATTTTTCTTTAAAAATTATGCAATTTCAAAAATCTGAAAAGCTACAATTAAGGAAGTGTGTTTAAAAAACTAGATTTTTAGTTTTATCTGTAACAAAAATAAATCAATACATAAAGTAAATTCAAAATAATTTTACTCTCATCTGAAGTAATTACCTTGTATTTGACGAATGAGAATAAGCACTATTCAATAAGTACAAATAAAAGCGTCAGAGTGCTTTAATTTACTTAGTTAACTAAATAAACATTTTGTTATTATTTTGCAATAACGTTTCACTACTTAACAAAGATAATTATTTCAGTTCTTGAGGATATTCATGTCATATAATTTAACTGTCAAGCTACGTACAAGTCATGGTTAGCGACATACATGCAGGTCTAATGAAATACTATTTTATTGTTATTGGTATTCTTTTATTGGTCAAATGCTACGCAGCTTTGAACAGAAAAAATATTTAGGAAAACATTTTTATGCATTTCCAGCGGAATGTCGAGATGTGTTTAATGCACATTACAATAAATATGTGTGTCTTTTATAAACTGCAAAAAAAATTGCTGTTTTAACAGTCAAATGCTGAAAGCAGAGGTTTCAGTTTAAAACTGTAAAAGTGCAATAATAAACTGTAAAACTAGCTCTTTTACAGTTTATTACTTAAAAACTAGTAATTTTACTGTTTATTACTGTAAAATGAACAATTTTACAGTTTATGTAAGAATGAAGGCTTTCACGGCCGGAGTAAATACTAGTTACGGATTCCGGGCTGTTGTGCCGTGGTTTTCGATCGCAACTGCGGCGGTCGTCTTCAGTGAGTGTCGTTGATTAATTTGGTGACTGATGCAGCAGTCATGGTGGCATCAGTCACCAAATTAATCAACGACACCCACTGAAGATGACCGTCGCAGTTGCGATCGAAATGTATGGATTAAAGCCATTCAGACCACGGCACAACAGCCCGGAATCCGTAACTAGTAATTTTACAGTTTATTACCACAAAAATAGCTGTGTTATACTGTAAAGACAACAGTGTAATACTGGCAGCGGAAGTTCGAGTGTAAAACTGTAAAATGCAAAGTAATAAACTATAATTAGCAATTTTTAGTTTATTACTGTAAAAATGAGCAGTTTTATAGTGTATTACCATAAAATTAGATGTATTATACTGTAAAAAAAAACAACAGTATAATGCTGGCAGGAGATGATTCCAATTTAGAACTATAAAAGAGCACAGTAATAAATTGTAAAGTTAACAATTTTGCAGTTTATTACTGTAAACTAGCAATTTTAGTTTACTACTGTAAAATTACAAATTTTGCATTTTATTACTGTAAAATCACTATAAAATTAGCTGCATTATACTGAAAAAACAACATTTATTTTTACAGTGTACGAGCGAAACTATTTCTACCGGCCACTGGCGAGATTTCCCACTTTATAGCCTTCTCCACTCATTGAAATAACTTTACTACCACTACAATTTAAGTATGAAATAATGCATCACAATGAACTCACTCTTTTATTATCATATATTATGAAAGGGAACGTATGTTTTTTATGCAAAGAATAGAGTAATTGACATGCCGCGTAATAATAAATAGACTGGTTGCTTGCAAAATAAAATTCGTGACGCCTTTGCTATGCACGGTAACGTGAATCCCCCCCCCTAAGAGGACAATAAATAGTAGTTTTTTTAATACTTAAATACACTGCAAAATTAAGCTGCTGTTTTTGCAGTATAATACTGGCAGGCGAGGTTCCAATTTAAAACTGTAAAATGCACAGTAATAAACTAAAACTAGAAATTTCAAACTTAGCAGTTTTACAGTTTATCGCTGTAAAATTTCGCTGTATTATAGTGTAAAAACAAGAATATAATACTAGCGGCAGAAGTTCTAGTTTAAAACTGTAAAATGCGCTGTAATTAACTGTTAAATTAGCAAATTCACAGTTTATTGCTGCATAAAATTAGTAATTTTACACTTTAATAATACAAAGTTAGTAATTTTACAGTTTATTACTATAAAAGTAGCTGTATTATACTGTAAAAACAACATTCATTTTTTAGTCTAGCAATGTTTTGATAGTACTTGAAGTATCATTTCAACGAAATAAGTTACTCGATTTTGTCTTTACAGCATTAAATTTTAGAACTAAGCGAGTATTAGCTCTTTGTATTTCAAAGATATGGTGAAAAGAATATTTTAGTAAAATATATAAAAGTATTATACTGTAAATTCTTACTTATTGACAAATTTAAATGATTTAGGTTAATTTCGTATGCATCCCTAGAAAATCTATTAAAACTACAATACTGAAAGCTTCTTAGTGTGAAATAATATTTGGGGCCGACGTTTGCTCTGTTTTATTTTAGTGCTCAAAACTGCCACTCAATTTTATATTACATTGCGTTTGCTATTTTTTTTTTATATTTGTGCTCACCAGCTCCTCGTTCATTCAATTTTATACTAATGTTTTCTTCTACTTTCTATTTGCACTTTATGTGATACGTTTAGTCAATCTTCTATCATTATTTTTACTAATATTTTATACTAGTGCTCAGTAGTGCTACTTTTAATAAAAATGTCACATTATTACCACATTTGCTAATATTTCACATTACGGCTAATCTTGCGCTCTTTACCTCGGTGAAAAATGGCATTTTGGAAACATAAATGCTATTTTAGCTATAGCTGGCTGAAATCGCCTAGACATATTGTAACACCCAGCTCCCAAGCTGAAAATTATCACTAACAAATTGATAAAATGTCGAAATTAATTAATTTATAAAAAATAAATCATCAAATATCGTAGTGTATAGGATAAAATTACCAGAAATTGACGCTATAATAGTAGTTGACACTAATGAGAAAATTAATTAACAAGAGAAATAATAAAATGGTACAAAAGTTACGAATAAATGCATAACTTTGCAATGCTTACTTTTCAGTTAATTTATATTTGAACGTTTGACGCTTGCATTTTTCTTGTTCGTTAATTTCTTTTGAAAACAACTGGCGATTTCACCTTATTTAAGAAGTACTTACGTGCAAGATATTGAAAAATTTGTAATATTTAATTAGCAGAAATAACAATAACAAAAATGAACATATAATTCGAAAATAAAAGCGCCATAAATATTGATTTATATTTCCCTTCTCCAGTTTAACAATCGTTTTGTAATTTATGCCTTTAATGAGATATTCTTCAAGAAATAATATGTAACTTTTTGCAACATATCGTAGATTTTTAAATGCTTTTTATGAATTTAGTTTTGTTTATGTTTTAGTCTTTTTTTATTTAATATTTTATTTAATAACTTTAATTTGCCAGTTTATCGTTTTGAGGAGTGTGGTTTCGCAGAGAAACTCTATATACGCCGTTAAAATGGTTCATTATTATTCTCGTACAACGACAATTGAATATTACAACAAGTACTCCGAAAAAAGTATCCAAAACTTTAATGGTAAATTTGAGCTAAACAATATTGAATGTATCTCTATGTAAACACATAGATACATTCAATAAGGCGTAAAGGAAATCATTTCGGTACAGTTTTGCATGATGTATGTTGAAATAAATAAGCAAAAGAAGGAAAAGCCCTAGGAAAAAATGTTGCGAACTTGGAATACTCCTTGTTTTTCCACGCAAAACGCCCACCATTTCCATAGCAACACCGCCGACACGACAAAAGACTTCGTCGGCATGTTGTCGACGAAGTTAAAATATAAACTGCAAAAAAATGAACTGTTGTTTTTACAATATAAGGTTCCAATTTAAAACTGTAAAATGCACAGTAATAAACTGTAAAACTAGTAATTTCAGTTTCTTACTGTAAAGTTAATTTTACAGTTCTTTGCCGTAAAATTTAGCTGCATTATACTGTAAAAACAATAGTATAATACTGACAGCAGAGGTTCCAGTTTGACATTGTAAAATGCACTGTAATAAGCTGTAAAATTAGCAATTTTACAGTTTATCACTGTAAAATTAGAGATTTTGCAGTGTGTTACTGTAAAATTACCAATTTTTACAGTTTATTGCTAGAAAATTAGCTGCATTATACTGTAAAAAACAACCTTCATTTTTTACAGTGTAATTGATACTTCTTTAATTTGCACTAATTTCCTTAGAAAGATTTATTTTCAATGTATGACAATACCAAAGAGGATAATACCATAATTTATTATTACTTGTGTGACTAGATGACAAGGACTAAAAATTAATGCATTAAATTGATCCTGACATAATGTTTCATCTTGTAAATAGCATGTTAGAAATATGTTACATATTTTCAACATTAAAAGACATTGTATAGCATTAAAGATTATTATTCACTTTATGTTTCCATCACACTTGTCCGGTAAAAAACCATTGCGAAGCTGCGGCGTACTTCACAGACTCTTGAGAATGTCAGTCACACTGTAAAAAACAGATGTTTTTACAGTATAATACAGCTATTTTTACAGTAACAAACTAAAAATGGCTCATTTTACAGTTACAAACTGTAAAACTACTGCCTTACAGTAATAAACAGTAAAAATGGCTCATTTTACAGTAATAAACTAAAATTAGTGCCTTACAGTAATAAACTGCGAAATAGCTAGTTTTACAATTTAATACTGAGCATTTTACAATTTTGTACTGGAACCTCTGCTGCCAGTATTATACTGTTGTTTTTGCAGCATAATACACCTAACTTTGTGGTAATAAACTGTAAGATTAAGGCAATAAACTGCAAAATTGCTGCTTTACATTAATAAACTAAAATTGCAGTATTAGACTAAAATTGCTAGTTTACAGTAATATGCTATAAAATTGCTATTCATTATTGTACATTTTACATAGTTTAAACTGGAACCTCAGCTCCCAGTATTATACTGTAAAAACAACAGTTTTTTTTTTTTGCAGTGTAACAATAATAACAAATCATAAAACTTTGCTTGGGACTAAAGAACTCACAAAAGAAAAAACTTTAATATAAAGATAATAAGCAATTACTATAGTAATTATACATAAGTAAATAAACATTTGCAAAAAATTCTACAACATTTCTGAAATTAACTACAAAGTTTGCGTAAGAATATCGCATTTCTTTATTATTCATATTGTTTTTCCTAGTAAGATAATCGTTTAACGTAGATTATCAAAAATCTCTGAAGACCAATCAAATTCTTCTGCGACCCACCAGTTTAGAATCACGGTTTTATAGTACAAATTTCGCAGTTGCAGTATGAAATTATCGTGAAAATGCTTTAATTATTTCCGAAATTAATTTAAAAATGGCTTTGCTAAATAGAGTTAAACTGATTTTTATGCCTGAGTGTGAGTGAGTTTTATTTTTCAAATAAATTTTGAAGTTAAATGCCGAATCGTACTCGTATAAAATGTACGTAAAAAAGTTTAGTTTTGAAAATTAATTCTGTGTAAAAATCTGTTTTTCCTCTTGTTTTTGTATAATATAAAAAACTTGCACTGCAAAAAATGAATTGTTGTTTTTATAGTATAATACTGGCAGCAGAGGTTCCAGTTTAAAGCTGTAAAATGCACGGTAATAAACTATAAAATTAGCGATTGTACAGTTTATTACTGTAACATTAGCAATTTTACAGTTCAGTACTATAAAATTAGCAATTTTTACTGTTAGCTCTATTATGCTGTAAAAACAACATTCATTTTTTACAGTGTACTGTTTTTCTGATGTATTTCAATTTTTTATAAATTTCTACCCTTGCATTGGAAATGAATAGTACTGTATTACAGGGACTCTATTTAAGTGTTTCAAAAGCTATGTAAAATCATAACCGCATCTTAATATTAACATAGTATCACGTAGTAGATTCAAGGGGAGCTATAATGAAGTTTCAAGAAATGCAGATTACAGTAGAACTTCATTGATACGGTCTAATGATACTAATTAATGAAAATACGGAGTAAACAAAATAAACTTTGAATTACGTCGAGGTACATAAACAAATTATTGTACACAGTACGCATTGCATTTTGAATTTAAGAGAATCATAACATATAAAACTGCATAAGACACAATTGCAAAAATACATACAAAAAGGAAAAACATGGCCTACAGAATTGCATTATTGCACTAATTCGTCTCTTATTTATGCGGTACACTGCAAAAAATGAACTGCTGTTTTTAAGGTATAATACTGGCAGCCGATTCCAATCAAAAACAGTAAAAGGCACAGTAATAAACTGTAAAGCTAGCAATTTTAGTTTATTGCCGTAAAATTTAGCTGTATTACACTGTAAAAATAACAGTATAATACTGGCAGCAGAGGTTCCAGTTTAAAACTGTAAAATGCACGGTAATAAACTGTTTAATTCGCACTTTTATAGTTTATTACTGTAAAATTAGCAATTTTGCAGTATATTACAATAAAATTAGCTGTATTATACTGTAAAAACAACATTCATTTTTTAGGGTATGTATATATAAATGGTGCAAACAAGATATGGTACGACAAATTCTTAACAAGAGATGGAGTGCTCTAGGGGAAAATGGAAATTTTCTTAATTATCCAAGCAAAAAAAAGGCTTTCTTTAGAGTTCTCACTGGACATGACTGTTTGTGAGACCATCTCTACACGGCAAAAAAAGATTTTGCTTTTACAGTATAATACAGCTAATTTTATTGTAACAAACAGTAAAAATTTCTAATTTTATGGTAGAAAACTATGAAAATTACTAATTTTACAGTAAGAAACTGTACAATTTCGTCTTTTACAGTTTAATATTGTGCATTTTCCAGTTTTTAACTGGAACCTCCACCTTACTGTAATTACCTTACTGTATTATACTGTAAAAACAGCAGTTTCTGTTTTGCACTGTATAGAATCAGAATGGTAGATTCCCCTGACTGTTCTTCATGCTACTTGAATCTGCTAAAGACATTTGAACATTCAAATCATTATGCTGACTTCACCACTATAAGGGCATTTTTCAAAAATACTGCACTGGAAAAAATAAATTGTTGTTTTGACAGTATAATACTGAAAGCAGAAGTTTTAGTTTAAAACTGTAAAACTAGCTATTTTACAGTTTATTACTGTAACAATAAAATTTTACAGTTTATTATTATAAAACTAGCAAATTTACAGTTTATTACAGTATAATAAACAATTTTACAGTTCATTACTATGAAATTAGCTGTATTATATACTGCAAAAAATAATTTGTTGTTTTTGCAGTATAATACTGAAAACAGAGCTTTCAGTTTAAAACTAAAAGCGCAGTAATAAACTGTAAAATTATAAATTTTACAATTTCTTACTGTAAACTAGAAATTTTACAATTTCTTGCTGTAAACTAGCAATTTTGCAACTTACTTCTGCAAAATTAGCAGTTGTACAGTTTTTTTCTGTAAAATTAACTGTATTATGCTGTTAAAACAACATTCATTTTTTAGGGTACTGCAAAATAAAAACATTTTATTTTTTTCAGTGTAGGTGCACATTTGTTTGTAAAAGAAGATTTTTTGTTTTTGTTTCCGATATTACGTGACGTATTTAAGAAACATTATTCAAGTCCTCAGACATTTCCGACATACGTCACATTCTCTCATCTTGCTGCTATCATTGATTCTACAATTCATGAGGCATGTGATCTCACGTAATGGCCTCATCACTTATTTTCAGGAATGCTTTCAATTAAATATTCGTCGTCACGTCTTCACCTTACATTGTTCTCATACCTCATTAGTATGCAACAGGAAGACGATAACATCATATTGTCTGGTTCATTTGCTATATGAACAAAACGCTAATATGTGAACAATTTATTCCTGCAAAAAATAAAAAATAAATAATAAATAAATAAATAGTAACAATACGTCTTTTCTTTTTTTCCCCTTTAAAATCCGAATATTGATTTTTGATAGAAGCATATAAAAAGTTAATGCACAATTGTGATTTTTAACACATGCTTTTGAATTAATCGTAAATTATTATTGCCGAATTCTGAACTTGTACACTGCAAAAAATAAATGTTGTTTTTACAGAATAAATCTAGCTAATTTTACAATAATTTTACAATTATATCTTAAAATTGCTACTTTTACAGTAATAAACTGTAAAATTGCTAGTTTTACATTAATAAAATGAAAAATTGTTAGTTTTAAGTTTATTTACTGTACATTTTACAGTTTTAAACTCGAACATTTGCTGCCAATTTTATACTGTTGTTTTTACAGTATAATGCAGCTAATTTTACCGTAATAAACTGCAAAATTGCTAGTTTTACATTAATGAACTGTAAAATTGCTAGATTTAAAGTTTATTACTGTACATTTTACCGTTTTATGAAACTAGAACATCTGATGCCAGTATTATACTGTTGTTTTTACAGTATAATACAGCTAATTTTACAGCAATAAACTGTAAAATAGCTAGTTTCACAGTTTTTTACCGCGCATTTTACAGTTTTAAACTGAAACCTCTTATTTCAGTGTATACTGTAAGAACAACAGTTTATTTTTGCAGAGTATGCTTGTCACAATGATGTTATAAGTATAAGGTAGACTTGAACCAAAAATGCCCCGAACATAAACTTGTAGGAAAAGAGAAATTCTTATTTTTTTCCGAATTGAGCACTACATTTTGCAGAATGATGAAGCGCAGGTATTATGCACACAAATGTACATCTAATTAAAAAATACACATTGCGAAAAATGAACTGTTGTTTTTACAGTATAATACTGGCAGCCGAGGTTCCAATTCAAAATTGTAAAATGTACAGTTATAAACTGCAAAAATAGCAGTTTACAGATTATTGCCGTAAAATTTAACTGCACTATACTGTAAAAACAACAGTATAATACTGGCAGCAGAGGTTCCTGTTTAAAACTGTAAAATGCACTGTAATAAACTGTAAAGTTTAACGTTTAGTAATTTTACAGTTGCAATTTTACAGTTTAGTACTGTAAAATTAGAAATTTTACAGCTTATTACTGTGAAATTAGCAATTTTTACGGTTTATTACTATAAAATTAGCTGTATTATACTGTAAAAACAACATTCTTTTTTACGGTGCAGCATAGTAATTATGTCTGAATTTTCCCACTCTTTAAAAAATTAAAGCATTTTTGAAAGGTCACACTGACCTCCTGTGACCTGCTATTGGATCCTACCCTTGATCCACGTGAAGGTGACCCAACTTTAAATTACTAATTTTAAAATAATCACTGTTTTTAAAAAAGTGCTTTGCTAACGCATGGAGACGACCGCGAAATATTTTAAAGATTTTATTGTATTAAAATTACCAATTAAAATGAACTGTAGGAGACCGTTGCAGTCTCATGACAGCTGAATGAGGTACATTTAAGACTTACCCACTTACGTAGTGTCCAATGATACACCTACCTTGTCCGCGCGAAATTTAAATGTTTTTTTCTCTTTGAGTGATGTTGTAAATAACCTCAAGGGGTGGCATTCGCAACTCATATAAACTATAAGGAGCGTGGTTAGCGTTGGCTGATGGCGGCTGTAAAGGGTAAAACAAACGTATGCCATAATATATAAATTGCTTTTAAGCTTAGTCAATGACGGTAATTTTTGTTTCTATGTATATTTTTGTTGTTCTTTATTCTTTTGAAATGAATTTTTTAAGCCTTGTGGATATTCTGGTCCATGTAGAGAGCTATGAGAAATCAAAAAGTATTATTAAACGTTAAAAAATAATACAAATCACATAGTAGGTTGTTCTCAAGCAGCCAGCTCCACGGTGATGAATTTCACATTTATTAATTCCTGATGGACTTCGAACTATACTATTTATGTGTTTTGTAGGCAAACGAAAACGCTTTAAAATATGAAACAAACATGTTTTTTTTTTTTCGGAATTTTTTCCCTTTCTTTCTTTTATTTAATTAAAATGTGCTACGACAGACCGTTTCAGGGTTTATGCAGATGTATTTGTAAAAGTAGTTGATCAGAAAACTTTATTGTAGATCTTTCAATAATGAACTCGGTTGATATGCTAAATGCTAAAAATAAGCTGTTCTGAAGTAACTCCGTCAAAGAAAAGGCTTAATAATAATTTAGAATTCCATTTGAAATTTCTCCGATATGCTAAAAAAATATTTTTCAAGTTACAACTTTTGAAAAATGTACATCGAGCTCTATTACTCAGCAACTAGGGCAGGGATTCAAGTGAAACAGGCGATCGCAAATTACAATCGCTACTGGAAATGAATTACATTAGAGCGTTTCTTGATAAAAAAACATCGTGACGTCAGCGTGACGTTTGCCTATGAAAAACGAGCTAGATAAAATGTCACAGCCTACTTGGCGAATAAGAGGAGATCACTGACTGCTTGTGAGCTCTTATTGGCTCCACCTGTAGTGACGTCAGTGCCAAGTTAAGTTGATGATAATGTAATTCATTTCCAGTAGCGATTGCAATTCGAAGCGATTGCAATTCTGTTTCACTTGAATCCCTGCCTAGATCTTTTTAAACCGCATTAAATTTTAAAATGTAAAATTTTAACAAGATGTTCGAAGTAAAATTTGATCACTTATAAGTCTGGCGCAAATGAAAATACGTGTTATAAAAGAACAACTTTTTTTTGAAGTAATGAAACTCACTTGTTAAAAACATCCAAATAATGTTATTCCAAACTAAACACAGTGAAGCGTTTTTTATGCAATTGTGAGCAGACGATTCTTATGTATAAACTCTTTTTGTAGTTATATTTATGTTCACTGCAATGGCAACAGGAATGATTGGAACAATAAATGAGTTTGTTGTGTGAAATTTGTTAAGTGACATTCGATGGATCATCTCGCAGGTTTCTTCAGCAAATTGTTTCAAGTGTAAATTATGTAGTTTAAAAATATTGTTGCGGTAAGTTTTTAAATGTTGGAAAGTTTTCTTCCAGTAAAAAATACAGATTGTAAGTATAAATTTATTTATTTAGAATTTAGATTTCCTACAACTACTTTTTATGACAAGGAGTGGAATCATAATTAAACATGCGAACTTTTTCTTTGTTATTTTATAAATCTATTTACGTATTTAAATATTCTATAATTACATATTATGACACGGGGTAGACTCATGTCTAACATACCAACTTTTTCTTTGTTATATTCAAGTTCGCCAAGAGCAATTTTTTTTTCTCCTTCAAACTATTGTTTAAGTTCAAAACGTATCGAAAGCCGTAAACGTGTTCTTATAATTTCTAATGATTAATTTATTGTCTTAACTATTCGTAACTTGCAACAAACATTGATAAAAGATCATCTGGAAAATTAAGAAAAATTTTAATTCCTGTGGAACGCATGTCATAAAATGTATGAATAGCGTCACAATAGGAGGGAGGGGACCGCCCCTGGTATCACCATTCTAGGGTTAACATCCAAAAAAGATTTGCAGGTTATTAAATAGTACTTCAGTTCTGAAAATGTTCCCCACCGAACATAGTTAAAATTATATTTCATCTGTTAAAGGTTAGATATTTTTTATTTAATAAATGGATATAAAGTTCATTCTACAATATGTTCATAATTTGTGTTTGTCTTAAATATTATAGCTTACTTAAACTTTCGTTACACGGTATGAGTTAAAATGACTATTTTCTGAATTTTGTATGAACTTTATGTTTACATACAGAATTACATTTTTTTCCCCTTCATGTCTTATGAGAAGGGGGGAGGGGGTGAAACCACAAAATACCACTGACAGGTGTGACACCCATGCTTGGAACGCCAAGGAATATTATCATAGAAATTATGCATTAAAGTTGCCTTCTTTCTTCCTTTTTCTTTCTGGCAGAGGACAAACTGTTGCATTGTTAGCGTTTTTGTTTTATTTTTTAAAGTGTCTCCCTTAACACCGTGTTTCGTTACGATCTTGATTGATTGTACTGTAACTATTTTCTAAGTTCAACTGTTAACATTGCACTTTTTATATACTTCTGTTTTTTAGTCAATTTTATTCAAGCATTAAAAAATACAACTGTATGAAAAAAAAAAGGTTAGATCTGGGTGAATTGCCGTAACCAGGATTGATGCCGCATCCTTTGTATTTCTTGTACATAGTATACACTGTAAAAATAGATGCTTTTACAGTATAATACAGCTAATTTTATAGTAATAAAGTGTAGAATTGCTCATTTTACAGGAATAAACTTTAAAATTGCTCATTTTACAGTAGTAAACTGTAAAATTGCTAGTTTACAGTAATAAACTGTAAAATTGCTAATTTCACAGTTTATTACAGTGTATTTTATAGTTTTAAATTGGAAACTTAGCTTCCAGTATTATACTGTTGTTTTTACAACATAATAGAGCTAATTTCATGGTAAAATTGCTAGTTTTCAGTAATAAATTGTAAAATAGCTAGTTCTACAGTTAAGGTAGTAGTCTGGTAACTTATGCCTATTTTCACCGCTTTTTTGAGGGTGGTTTTTTTATAGGAAAATAAAAATGAATCTTCTTGAATATTAAGAGTGTTTTTATTTGCATATTGAAGATATAAAAAATTATTTATTTGAAAAAATTTAATAGTTTTTTACTATTATTATTGCCCCTCGAAGTTGGAACCTCAAAAAAAAATGCGCGTGGGTGGCCCGGGTGATTTTGGCTCTTGATGTTATCTGAAATTAAATATTCTTGATTATTCTTAATCTATAGATATGTCATTCTGGTCGGAACTACTGAAGTTAAATTTCAAGGGTAAATAATAAAATGGCGGAAAAAAAGTCCTTTTATTTTAGCAAAGAAAGGGTTGTAAAATAAAAAGTTAGGGGTGAAAAAAAATTCTCGTTAGTTCCGACGAGAACTATGAGTGTGTAGAACAGCCTATTAAAATTTGAAAGCAATCGGTTTACTAGAAAAAAAGTTAGGACCCGGGCCGACCAGAAAAACAATGTTTTGAGAAAAACGCGTTTAAAGTTTAACAACAAACTCCGAGGCGCTCTAGGAAACTCATTATAACTCCCGAAATATTTCGAATTTCTGTCTGAAATTTTTTACATATATTCTTAAGACATTGTACTTTCAAATTAAGCAAAAAAAAACATTCGATTTTTTGAATCCAAGTTACCAGACTACTATTTTAAAGGTTAGACTCTGAAGCGCTCTAGGACACTCGTTTTAACTCCCGAAATATTTCGAATTTCTGTCCGAAATTTTCACAGTATATTCTCGAGACATTGTACTTTCAAGTTAAGCAAAAAAAAAAATTTCGAGTTTCTGAACCCAACTTACCAGACTACTACCTTAATGACAGTGTTTTTACAGTTTAAAACTGGAACCTCTGCTGCCAGTATTATACTGTGAAAACAACAGCTTTATTTTTTTTCTTCAGTGTAGAAAGTAAGATGCACAGCATAGGCACAAAATGAAATTTCTTAGACTAATGTATATAGTTAGAGTCCCAATCCGATGATTACTTTTAACTTTGTAATCGTTGCTTTGAGTTAAATGCTTAATTTTCTCCATAACTTTTAACCACATTATGCTAAAATAGTTTTGCTCTTGGCCTAGGGGGTCAATTGCCCCCCCCCCTGACTTTGAGAAATCAATGTATTTACATATAAGTGGGCGTGATTTTTGTTGTTTTCTGGTGAAATTGTGTTGTGTTTATTACCCTTTGCCAAAATTAAAACTAAGTGTACGATTTGTACGGAGAACTGTCTGTATAAACACGCCATTTATCTTTATAAGGCCAGGCAACAAATGTGTACACTGTAACACTGTAAAAATTGAATGTTGTTTTTACAGTATAATATAGCTAATTTTTTTCTAATAAACTGCAAAAATTTCTTAAACTGTAAAATTGCCAAATTTACAGTACTAAACTGTAAAATTGCCGACTTTACAGTCATAAACTGCCAAATTGCTAATTGGCAGTTTATTAAAGTGCATTTTACAGTTTTAAACTGGAACCTCTGCTGACAGTAGTATATTGTTGTTTTTACAGTATAGTGCAGCTGAATTTTACGGCAATGAACTGTAAAAATGCTAACTTTACAGTAAGAAACTGTAAAATTACTAGTGTTACAGTTTATTACTGTGCATTTTGCAGTTTTAAATTGAAACCTCGGCTGCCAGTATTATACTATAAAAACAACAGTTCATTTTTTGCAGTGTGCTTTCTGAACCGTACACTGCAAAAAAGGAACTGTTGTTTTTATACAGTATAATATTGGCAGCCGAGGTTCCAATTTAAAATTGTAAAATGCACAGAAAAAACTAAACTAGCAAATTTACAGTTTATTGCTGTAAAGTTGGAAATTTTAGTTTATTGCCGTAAAATTTAGCAATATTATACTGCAAAAGCAACAGTATAATACTGGCAGCCAAGGTTCCAATTTTAAACTGTAAAATACACGGTAATAAACTGTCAAATTAGCAATTTTACAGTTTAGTACTGTCAAATTGGCATTTTTACAGTTAACTACTGTAAAATTAGAAACTTTACAGTTTATTGCTATAAAATTGTACTGTATTATACTGTAAAAACAACATTCATTTTTTACAGTGTACAATATGGGATACACGGCGTACCGCGTCCCTGTAAATGTGCCACAGTTTCTCTTCATACTGCTATCACCAAAAATTAATTTTATCTAGCTGTCTTATTTTACTACAGTCATTCAGGCTTTCACTGCAAAAAAATAACCTGTTGTAGTTTAAAACTGTAAAAGCACAGTGATAAACTGTAAAACTAGCTGTTTTACAGTTCGGTGCCATAAAATTAGCTGTATTATGCTGTAAAATCAACAGTATAATACTTTCATCAGAGGTTCCAGTTAAAAGCTGTAAAATGCATGGAAATAAACTGCGAAACTAGAAATTTTTGCTTACTACTGTAAAATTGGCAAATTCTAGTTTATTACTGTAAAAATGCTATAAAATTAGTTGTATTATACTGTGAAAACAACATTTATTTTTGCAGTGTACAGTACACGCACCGTCTTAAAAAACACCCACACAGCGTACTGGTAGGAATTTTTTCAGAGGCAATGATATGCAAAGTGTCTAGTGTGACGTCCAGTAATTTTTTACTATTTTCTACAAATTATTACGGTCATTAGTCGTCAGGGTTGCCAGACGTCCCGGATTTCAAGGGAATGTCCCGTTTTTTGAAAAATTGTCCCGCGTCCCGGGAAACATTGATACGGGACGGCTAAAGTGCCGTATTCTAGCTAGAAGTAAAATTTTACAAAACGAGACATTTTTTATTTAAAAAAAAAGTAAAACAAAAAATGTGAAATAGAGGGAAATTTCTTTCTTTCTTCTCTTTTTACTTTGAAAATGAGCAGATTTTCTTGTGAGAGGGGCACCAAATTTCTTCAGGACCTGGGCACCATCTTTGCTTAGTCGGGCCCTGAAGACATGCCTATCATTTGGGGGATCAAAAGGGGGGGGGGGGTTGCCGCCTTTGTTTTGGGTAATTAAGAGCAAGAATCTGAGAGAGTGTCACGCCTGTGATTCATGACGTCTCAGATTTTTTCCAAAAAATTACCAATTGTTTATTATCTTACTAAAAGACCAAATCCAGAATGTTTTGCTCTAAAGTTGAGTTGTTTTGTTTTTATGGACAACTAAAAGTGAAGGTGCGGCATCAAAAATTAAGCGGATTTTCAAGACATGGAAATTGCTGTGAACCAAAACTCTTACCAGGAACTGTTTAACTCTAATTTTCTTTTTGTATATGGAATATAGAAGGTTGAAACTTCGCAAAATGAATGTTAAATTTGTGGTAAGTTGTTGCCGTAAGGTCAGTGAAGGCCCTCAAAACAAGGCAGTTTTGACGTTTTTTAGCGTTTTTGAGGTCCAAAAACAGCTTGTACATTTCAGTTGTCACGGCAAAAGTAATGTCGTTTGAAAGACCAGTGTAAGCACTTTAAAATAATGTATAAATAACCGAAGAAAGTTCAACGTGCTTTTAGTTGCGTATGGTCGAAATATGAAAAATGTCATATTTTACCGATATTCAAACGGTCATAACTTCCTCTGCCAACAACATATTGAAATATTTTTTTTTGCCGATGTCATACTCTATTCTTTGTCTCAACAGAACAGTTGAGTCTTTTGAGGCGAAATGTGAAAAGTTTTTTTACAAAAAATGTATTTTTTCCTGTGCATTTTTTGTGAAAAATTTTTTCACATTTCACCTCAAAGGACTCAACTGTTCTGTTAAGACAAAGAATTGAGTATGACATTGGCAAAAAAAAATATTTCAATATGTTGTTGGTAGAGGAAGTTATGATCGTTTGAATATCGGTAAAATATGACATTTTTCATATTTCGGCCTTACGCAACTAAAAGCACGTTGAACTTTCCTCGGTTATTTATACATTATTTTAAAGTGCACTGGTCTTTCAAACGACACTACTTTTGCCGTGCCAACTGAAATGTACAAGCTGCTTTTGGACCTCAAAAACGCTAAAAAACGTCAAAAATGCCTTGTTATGAGGGCCTTCACTGACCTTACGACAACAACTTACCACAAATTTAATATTCATTTTGTAAAGTTTCAACCTTCTTTATTCCATATACAAAAAGAAAATTGGAGTTAAACAGTTCCTGGTAAGAGCTTTGGCTCACAGCAACTTCCATTTCTTGAAAATCCGCTTAATTTTTGATGCCGCACCTTCACCTTTAGGAGTCCATAAAAACTAAACAACTCAACTTTAGAGCAAAACATTCTGGATTTGGTCTTTCAATAAAATAATAAACATTTGGTAATTTTTGGGTGAAAATCTGAAAGGTCATGAATCACCTCATAATGCTAGGCGTGACAGTTTCTCAGATTCTTGCTCTTAATTCATTTACATTAAGTGAACGTGATTTTGGCTGTTTTTTGGTGTAACTTACGTTGAATGTATATTCTTTGCTCCCCTGGTAAAATTCAAAGTGACGGGCCTGCTTCAGGGAAAGGAGGTTAATTGCAAGGAAACACGAGTTTTCACAATATTTAGTGTTAAACCTTTTCTTACTGCTACTCATGAAGAAAAATAACTATGCGATGGTAAAACAATTAGTTTTTATTTATATGCTCATTGTGTATATTTTTTCCCTGTATATTTGTGGGAAACGTTTAATGTCAAAGTCAAGGTTGTAAAAATTCGGCTGTTCGACTTCATCTACACCCCCCCCCCCCCCCCCCAAGAAACCTGTAAACCTGTCCCATATTTGCAGTTCTTAAATCTGGCAACCCTGTTAGTCGTACTGTAAGTCGTAAGCATAAGAAAAAAACCATGTAAAATCTCTCTTTTTTTTTAATTTATAGTTAATTTTAATGCTTTTACGTTACCCATGTAATGATTTGCATTAATTTAGCTAACTGTTTCCTCTTTTAATCTCAATTATACTAAGTTTTATGATGTTATTTCAAGCTTGGCATTGAATGCCGGTATAGTGGGGCGAATTGCTTGGCTGTCAGGGTAATATGCCTCGAAGTGGCAATTTCATTTTTCGACAATAAGTAGTATTTTATTTCACATTTGTTAGTGATGATCGATTTAATACATCATCTAGACTAGACCATCATTTAGAAAAGTATTAGGCATTATTTTCCATTTTTCATTTACGCGACAGTTTTTATTAATGTTTCCTCTTAGACGGGGCATGGTACCCCGGCGTACTATATGTTACAAACTTCTATATTGTAGGAGCAAATTTTTCGAGTTTGATTGACTTTATGATTTTTTTCAAATTTTTGCTCAACAACAACCATTTTACAGGTCATTTGTTTTCGGCATTGGATAGTAAAGTGCTGCTATCAAAAACACAAAGCAAAAGCCGTCAAAATCGTCTAGTAAAGCAGGGGAATGTGAGGGCAAAGTGAAATAGTGAAGATAACTTACCTTTTCCAAAATTAACAAATTTTGAATTTGGTCAGTTGCTTACATCATATTACCTTAGCTTTTGAATTCATTTTCGGAGTTGATCCTTGCTTTTGTTGGGCGGTAAATTATTTTCATCTACCAGTTTGAAGGTAATCTCAAATTCCATCAAATGACATCCACCCCTAGTTTGGTTACTATCTATTCCGGACTGATGAGAAAAATCAGGACAAAAGTGCAGTCCCTGGATGCCACAACTTTTCACTTTCCACTCCAGGGTCCCCCGTACCCACCACAACACGTGATTTAACCGGTTGGATGGGACCCTGAAGAGCGTTCTGTTCTTTTGATCCAGAACAGAAGGCGAGAGTTTCCTGGTCCAGTGCCTACAGCAGTATCGATTCACTTGGAAGACTTTGTGACCACGAGCATTTTTGACTTCGCCCCGCCACCATTAGTGATGACGGTGGATCTTTGATCGGCTAGCATCGAACGCGGAACCCTCCAGTTACGAGTCCGACGCCTTATCGATCGGACCACCTCTGCTCCGAATGCCACAACTGAGCTGTTGGTACATTAACAGTAGTTCCGCTTTGCCCTGGCTTATGGGCGGTGTCTTACTGCATAATACCTAAACTTTTGCCTTCATTTTTCGAGTTGAACCACACCATTGCTTGTGATCTCCCGGTTGTCTGACAAATTCTTTTTATTTACCAGTTTGAAAGTAATCTCAGCTAAGAAAGCGAATAAATATAATTTAGAGAAAAGATTCCGAAACAGTAAAAAAGTAACAAAAAACGAAGTCAAGTTTTATTTTCAATCAGGTGAAGAGGCCGTGACAGATTCTCAGATGATTAATGAATTTTCAAATAGTATATCAAGTTAGCTACACTAAAATCATTTAGTTTGCTTTTGTTTTCATATAGAAAGTAATTTTTCAGGCATAAATATGTTTTAGTTGTTGCTTCATTCTCTTCTTATGCCAGGCGCAACAATCATTTAGTTTCGTTTGCTTTATTTACACTGCAAATAACCAGCACACGCTATATACCGACTGATTAAAACCATTGAGAAGGACTAAAGGTGAAGAGAGTGAAGTCTTTAGTTGTTGAAGCATAGATCTCATGTCACGTGACATTTTAAAGAAAAGTATTGGAAGAAATCAGGTTTCTTTCACTTGTTTTATGCAAAACGTGTCTCTCAATCGCCGATGTTGAATCATGTGACTTGGTATCTTTGTTTCAGCTTTTCTAAGCCAATGATTGGATTTGCTTTCTCCATTTACTATTTACTTATATCTGCTCTAAGATTAAAACTAGTACGGCATTGGAAACACTTTTGTTAAGAAATAACGTATCCATTGCCTGAATGTGCACTGAAATGTGTTTCAAATATACTCTGGTAAAATGAAAGTGCATTAAAATTTGCTCGGAGTGTCTTTCGCTCAGGATATTTTATGAATTTGACCTTTGGAACAAACTCGAGAATATATTAGGCGGTTTTTTGGGAACAGATTGGGAACACATTCAAGCGCAGCTTGCAAAATCATTGCTTTCCTTCCTACATATATAATTTAAACAACAGCTTTAACTACTAATTAATAGAATCTTTCAATATGATACTATTAGAAAATTTGTCTCAACGAATCACTTTCTGTTTGTGTCACGAATCCTGGCTAAAAGGAAGGACTTCCCTGGTTGTGAGTCGTCCCTTGCGGCGGAAACAGCTTCCCCCTGCGCTCGAGATTACTGTAAATATTAATAACAAAAACCCCCTGCTGTAAAAATTAATGACAAATAAGGAGAGACTGTTCCATACTTGTTGTAGAAAGTTTTCGAAAAGTGTGCTGCAATGTGTTCCAAAAGGAGGAGTATCAGCCAGTATTTAAAAAATGACATTGCATGCGATAACAAATGTATTAAAAAAGTGTGATGAACTAAATAAGGGTTCTGAAAATCGTCTTCCAAAAGTGTGTGCTCAAAACTCATCTTCGTGTGTTCAAAAAGTATCTGAATAATTGCAGTGTAAAAAAATCTTCAGGCATAATATGTACTTCAGGCATAAATATGTACTTATTGTTTTACTCTGTTCTTATGCCAGAAACAGCAGTAACCATTTAATTCCCTTTTGTTTTCACTTATACAAAATAGCATTTCATCTTACTACTATTATATATGCGAAAGTTTGGATGGATGTATGGATGTATGGATGTTTGTTCCTCTTTCACGCAAAAACTACTGAATGGATTTTAATGGAACTTTTACCATAATGTAGCTTATACATCAGAATAACACATAGGCTATAATTTATAACGATATTCGAAAAAGTTCGATTGGTAGCGCTTTTTTCATTCCAATTTAAGCACATTTTTCGCATAAATCCGCGAAGACTTCCAACAAACTAATTCAGTATTTAGTGTATCATCTCAACTCCCTGTCGCAAGCTAAAATTGCGAGCATCATTTCTTCTTTCCGTATTTAATGTTCAAATCTTTTCTCAAGTCAAATCATGAAGGTTTTTTTTGCAGCTTCATGGGGAATATCCAGGCTTTTACCAGGATTTGTATTGAAAACGTTTTGTAGTCTTAGTTGTGTAAGTAGAATATTTATCCTTAATAGTCCAGGCTAGAAGGGCATATACCTAAAATTTTTACATATATGACATTTTTTGGTGGTTTCTATATGAATTTAACCTGCTGATTCCGAATCCGTTGAGTGCCAGACGCTACACCTTGAGCATTTTTGTCAAAATGGCGAAATCCAATATGGCTGCTGTAAAAGGTACGAAGCAAATTAATGGAATCGTGCGTGCAATGAAACCTTTTATACACTTAAAAATGATTGTACTCTTTAGTCAAAATGCAATTTCATTGAAAATTAATATTTATGAAAAGTATACAAATAAAAAAATTATCAAAATGGTAAAATTCAAGATGTCAGCCTAAAACGTTGTAAGGTTCGATTTTCAGGTATAAATCATTTTTTAAACCGTAATTTACATGAAAATAGAATGTTTTAACAAAGATAAATGTTTAAAATGATATGCAGGGAGCATAAAAAATGTGATTTAGCCAAAAAATAACACTGAAAAAATATTTAGAAACATTCCAAACTTAAGTTCCGGGATTTTTCCGGCTTAAACCAATTTCCTGCAAGAAACAAGTGTCTTTTGCGAAAAAGTTTCCCATATTGATACAAGTTGCATGAATGAGAACTTCTCACTGTTGTGAAACGTATTTTTAGCTACTAGTTGGAAGGTATATCCAACTTGTTTGTTTAGTGTTTCGCCTTCAGCTCGATAATGGATTGTCCAGATTGACTTCACCCAAGTAAGTGTATGTACAATCTCTCGATATTGTAGTTTTGGATTAATTGCAAACAAATTAGCGGCTCAGCTATTTGCTTGCAATTTTTGCCTTAGCACTGGCCATATTTGTCAAACTGCTCCAGGAGCTTTCCTCGTAAGTTAGAAAGGTGCTGAACTGTTACCATCAACCTATCTAAGAGTTTTTGGGAAGTTTCCAATTTCTTGCCGTAAAGTAACTTACTTTAATTTGGAAGGTTTCTAAATTCTTTCGGAATACTACTGACTTTAGCTAAGTAGTGAGTCATAATCACACCAGCTTCTTCATGAGAAACAAAAGCTTGTTGAATTCCAATACCAATCTATTTGGAAAAGAATCTGTACCAGTAACAATTACACATTGACCTGGGGATCAAACACAGTCGGCTCACAACAAACTTAATTACTTGCGTCTTATTTGGTACTACTTTCAGTACGATGTCTCTTCTAGAAAGTGGTGATTTATCATTAAGTTGAAAAACACAATAGATATTTTTCTCTTATGTGGCTCGACATTGTGACGTAGTACAAAGTTTATCGTATCTCTCAAACAGATTGTGTACCGCTAGAATGGTTTGTATCTCGTGCTTAATAAGGCTTTCTACACCATCAATACAATTACTCAAGCAGCTGGCTTTGCGGGTAAAGGTACTGCCCACAATGTTGCACATTCACCAAGAATGATATTTTCTGGACGACTCTTACCGCCTACCCTGAAAACTGCCTTTAGTTTTGACTCTAGTACAGATTTATTAGGACCTCTCATATTTCACTCATTATCAAATAAAGCAGTAGGAAGAGGAGCCAGTTCATGACTAAATATTTTCTGCAAGGAAGCTTTCCCTTGATGACTTCATTAAACCACATACCATTCTTGTGTCCGGTGTATGATTTGAAACACAGATTTTAGTCTTCTTTGGGGTGAACGTAACCATTGTTTTAACCTTCTTAATGTTTAGTGGCATCTTTGAGGCCACGTTTTGTCATATGCATGCCATTGTGTCTTGCCAATTTTTCCCGAGTCCTCTGCATTTAAAGTTCTATCAATACTTTACGCTTAAGTCTATATCACATCAAGAAAGGAAAAAAAACTAAACACATTTTTATAGAGATGGTAGGTATAGTGATTTGTACAGTCATTTGAAGTAGTAAAATAAAAAAGGGCTTTCTGTTAAAATAAAGCATCAAAATAAAAAACTTTGCAAATTTTTTCGTTAAGTAGTAACAATTTTCTGTTCTGCTGTCTCACAGGCATTTTTAAAAGTCTCTCAAGACTTTTTTCTCCTTTTTAGTTTAGTAACAATGTTTTGTTCGGTTGATTCGCAGACGCTTCTAAAGTTATCACAAAACATCTATCGAATATATCTCATTAGCCCTAAGCATTTTTTTGCTTTTTCATTGGGAATTTTTTTTTTTTTTTTTTGTAGTGCTGTTTCTCATACGATTCTATTACTATTGGAAAATATGTTTTTATTTGTCTGGTATGTTTTAAGCCAATTTCTCTCTTCACAGTTTCACAGTAAAAACAAAGCGAAACACTCCTGGAAAATAATGGGCAGTTATAGGCTTAACTTCTGCCAGTAACATACCTGGAAGAAATCAGGAAAGTTTGCTGATGAAGGTCAGAAACCTTGCTAAAGAATTTATAACGCTTCCAAACAAAAGTCAGTCACTTTACGGCAATAAATCGAAAACTTGCGAAAAACTCTTAGATAGGTTGATGGTAGCAGTTCGGCACCTTTCTGGCTTAACAGGAAAGCTCTTGAAGCATTTTAACAAATATGGCTACTGCTAAGGCAGAAATGTCAAGCAAATAGCTGAGCCGCTAATTTGTTTGCAATTCATCCAAAACTACAGTATCGAGTGATTGTACATACACTTACTTGGGTGAAGTCAATCTGGACAATCCATTATCGAGCTGAAGGCGAAACACTAAACAAACAAGTTGGATATACCTTCCAACTGGTAGCTAAAAATGCGTTTCACACCAGTGAGAAGTTCGCATTCATGCAACTTGTATCAATGTGGGAAACTTTTTCGCAAAAGAAACTTGTTTCTTGCAGGAAATTGGTTTAAGCCGGCAAAATCCCGAAACTTAAGTTTGGAATGTTTCTAAATATTTTTACAGTGTTATTTTTAGGCTAAATCACATTTTTTATGCTCCCTGCATAGCATTTTAAACGTTTATCTTTGTTAAAACATTCTATTTTCATGTAAATTACGGTTTAAAAAATGATTTATACCTGAAAATCGAACCTTATAACTTTTTAGGCTGACATCTTGAATTTTACCATTTTGATAATTTTTTTATTCGTATACTTTTCATAAATATTAATTTTCAATGAATTTACATTTTGACTAAAGAGTACAATCATTTTTAAGTGTATAAAAGGTTTCATTGCACGCACGATACCATTAATTTGCTTCGTACCTTTTACAACAGCCATATTGGATTTCGCCATTTTGACAAAAATGCTCAAGGTTTAGCGTCTGGCACTCAACGGATTCGGAATCAGCAGGTCAAATTCATATAGAAACCACCAAAAAATGTCATATATGTAAAAATTTTAGGTTTGATGACATTTCAATGGACACTAGCCTGGACTATAAGCAATGTGTTTCTTAATGTGCATTGCTGCGTGAAAATATTATTTTTTTAGAATAAATTGTATTCCTTTATTAGTAAATTGTTCACTGTATCAATTATTTTCACAAGTTTCGTAAATTTGTCGGTCCTGCTTAATCAGGTAACGGATAAAAAATACAATTTAACGGTATTTTTAAAAATATGTTTGCGCTGATTGGGCGGGTACTTACAATTGGTCACTTAGAATCCAATCGAACAGGTATCTTGCCGAATTTGTTACAAGAATATTATAACTAAGATTATGGGTAATTTTTCAACGGACGCCAGTTTCGCGCCAAAGACTATGTAATAATACTTTGCTTCTTACACGATATAACTAAAATAAAACGATTGTTGTCTGATATTTGTAAACTGCGCCAAAATCTTAATCATCGAGATAATACTCCCACAGTTGAAGAAAAGTTCAGTTTTTTTTTTTGCCGATTCCGTACGTTGTCATTAATAAACTTTTAAAACTTACGTCAAAGCGTAAAGTAATCCGCATACGAAATTAATCAAACTCTCAAAACTAAAACTACCATTAATTTGTGTTTTTCGCACGAATAATTGTCAAATGCTCCCTACTAATTTCGAAATCACTTAGGACAAAAACTTTTAGCGTCATTTCATGGTCAGCAATATTTTCTCAGCATTAAATGACAATTTTTCTTTGACAAAAATTACTGACTTTATAATACCTAAGCATATTTTCATAAAGTAGGGAGGGGAGCAAAATTATCCTAGGTATCCCAAAACAGTTACCGCAAATTTAGCGACATTTTAAATCGTCAAAGCGGTACGTTTTGAGTTCTTTTAGTTTAGGAAAAAAAAAGGCGATTATAAATTGTTTCTCAATATTTTTACTGGCCCAGGCAACGCCGGGTATTTTTGCTAGTTCATACATAAGTTTATTTACTATTTCATTCTGTTCTTATCTATAAGTGGCAATCATTTAGTTTTCTTTTGCTTTTACCTTGAAAATTTTTCTTTAGGCATTGATATATGTTTATTGATTGTGTCATTTTATTCTCATACCAGTCGTGACGTAAGTCCCACACAAGTACGGTACACTGAAAACAGGTGACGCGCAGCAAAGTAATGTTTTAAAGAAAAATTGCAAAAATACTTATTCTTATTCTTATTTTTATTTTGGTCTTTTCTCGGCTATTAACATTGAACTTGATACAGTACACTCCCGATTATCCCATGGCACGGGTAACGTGAATAACGAAAATCGCGGATAATCCGAAAAAAAAGCGTAAAATGAGGGGTAAAGAAGATAAAAAATGTCTTTTGCTTAAAAATAATTGCATTACACTTAAAACGTGATATGCACAAACAGTGAGGATAGGTACAACATAAAAATATTTGTATTTGAGGTTCTCAAGCATATAAAATCTATGAAGAAATGGTACTGACTATAACACCCAGGTAAAATAATTTATTGGGTGAAGTACACCGTACTCTTGGGTAAGAAATGTTAAGAAAAATTGGATTTTAGACCTATGTTTTAAATGAAAAATTTTGCAAGAATAAAATTAAGATTTTTTTTTTCTCCAGAGACCCTCGCAGATAATCAGCTCCTTAAAAAGAAATTACATAGCATGTTTAACAAACTGCACTACAAATGATATGTTTGCCGGGTAAAAAAAGTTCACCCATCCCCGAGCATTTGCAACTGAAAAAAAACTTAGTATATTTTTCTTCATATTCATGCATCACTATTGTAATACGCGAAGTAGTTTCGAAAATATGATTGTTTTGAAGTCGGATCAATCATTGGTGTGCTCATTCGGTATCAATTCATATATATAATTTGCTAATAAATTTTAAATTAGGGATGCACCAATAACAAAATTGGCCGATTACCAATTAATCGGCTGTTCATAATCAGCCTATTCATCCTGGCCGATCGTGATTGTTTTTAATACTATCAATTTTACCCTCACTTTTTCCCCTTTTACAATTTCAAATTCTCTTGATTAGGCATGAAAATTCAAATGAAAAAACCGAAGGGGTTTTAGGGAATTCTTTTTTCTAATTTAGGAGCATTGTTTTAATTAAAATTCACTTTTAAATTATTAGTTGCCATTTAATACAAGATTTATTCTTTGTAAAAATTAAAAAGTTGTCTAAAAACACTATAATAATGGAGAAATGTATCGACACATGAAAAATATTGCAACAGTGTAGGGGAATGTGAGACAAAGTAAAATAGTTAAGATAGCTGACCTATTTTAAAATGAACGCATCGGAATTTTTTTCTGAAAGTTATTATACATAAAGATTGAATAATGTATTTTGTATGACAACTTGCGTTGAAATATTATTTATCATTTTTGGCAGTTATTTTGCATCTTCAAAAAAAGGTAGAAATTTTCCACCCCAAAAAACCCTGGGGGCAAAATGAAAAATGTAATATTTTTACTATAAAAAAATTTCCATTTTATGATTAACAGTAATTTTCATCAAATGGACATGTAAACAAACGAATAAATAAACAAATTAATGAACTCATTAATATATGAAAAAACGAAATGAATAAAATAGAGAACGAATGAATAAATAAAGTGAATTAATAGGTAAAAGAATGTAGGGTTGGTACGAGTAAGTGGGCCACCCCCCTTAAAACTGTAATACGCATATGGTTTTTGTACTTTTTTGTACTGATCATGTTATATTTCATCACAATGATTGGTTTTGCATACATTTGGGTTTCATGGATTTTTTTTTTTTTTGGATCATATAATTTATGTCAAAAAAATTTTCAAAAAAATTTTTTTTTGCGAGTTCGAGCAACATTTTTCAAAGAAGTGTTTCAATGTTAATTTTTATTGTTTTTTTTCTATGTTCATCAAGTTTTTTTGTAGAATTTAACCTAAAGTACACATTTCAATAAGAATTTTTATGCAAAGTATTATTAATGAGTTTAAGGAAAGGGGTCCCACTTACCCCTTGGTTTTTTTCAGATAGGGTGTGGGCCCCTCACTATGATGTAAGAAGGCCCCCTCATAATAATGATGAATTTAAAATGAAAAGCAGTTCTGATGAAGCAGTTTCTAAGATGAAATGAAAGATAATGATGCAGACCTAAAAGGAATTGATTCTTTAGCTACAAAAACTGAAAAAGCTGGTAACTATGTATTTGGGAAACTTGCATAGAAGAAAAATTTAAAGTATTATGAAGTTCTAACTTTACAATATGATACAAATGAAAAGAAAACTGCTAAATTTGATAGAAAGAACAGAAATAGTTACACTTTTTATTGGTTTGATGTAAGTGATGCTAGAATTATAACAGGATGAAATGATAATGTCTCTCCCTCAACAAACTTCAAATAGACGTCGTCATTAAGTGTTTCCATTTTTTTTCAACCTATATATTTTTTCTTATTTGACCAAAATTGATCTTAATCGACTCTAGTATGTTTGTTCAACACTAATTTATATGTAAAAGCAAAATATGTGGCTAACGGCTTTTATTGAATTTCACAGACACAATTGTTTTGTATTCTGCTTTAGAATTTTCTGTCATACACATTTAAATGTAAGTAGATATCTCGTTTATGGATACATTTACAGAAAAGTATTTCCTACTAAAATGTTACATACTTTATCAGGTTGGACATGTAAACCCCTTTTTTTAGATATGCTCACTTTATATATAAATAAATGAGGGGTGGCCCACTTACCCCTTCCTAGTGGGTAAGTGGGCCACCCACGTCATTTTTCAAAGAATACGATTGTTAAAAACATTTAAAGCATTTTTTAGGAAACAATGCTGAACTTGTGTTTATTAATAAGGTCCAAGATAAAATAAGTCAACAAGTTTAAACTTTTTTTGCTTTAAAGCTGTTGTATAAGGCTTTAAAAACGAACTATTCTAAAAAGGGGGCCCACTTACCCTAACCAACCCTATATTAATCAATAAATAAAGAAATACGTACGTGATTTCAAAAATTAATGCATAAGTAAAAGAAATGAACTATTTCACTTTGCCCCATCCACTTTGTCCCGCGTGCACATTTAAAATCAAAATTTGCTTAATATAAATGAAATAAGTATTGTACTCGATACCAGTAGATCTAAATTAATTCTTAAAATGATAATTGCAAAAATTTTATAGTTGTATCACAACAAAAAATATTTTTGAAAAACCACGAATATTACAATAAGTGTATCAAATTTTGAAAAGGACTTGTATAATTTTTTTCGTTGATCTTTAGATCTATTTATTTGTTGACCGGAATAGACTGTATGTCTATGGACTTTGTTGAAATATTGCTAGATAGGTGACGCTGCGAACTGTGAAAATATTTTGCCATTTCACTGTCCCCCGCTATTTCACTTTGCACCACATTCCCCTATATATGTGCATATTTATTCAAATTTTAAAGATTAATTTGTTAAAAAATTTAAATGAGGGGTGGTGATTATTTTTTTATCTTTCTTTCCGTGAGAAAGAATTTGAATTATTTGTCTTGTTTTTTTTTTTTTTTTTACCACACCTCATATTCAAAATATTAGAATAATTTAGAAAAATTAGGAAGAATTACATGATTTTCCATTTATTAGTTTTTATATTAAGTAAATGCAATCAGACTGTACATAATTGAAATCTGTAATGTTTAGATAAGAATTTAGCATTTACAAAGTTTAAAATAACAATAAATTGGGCATTACAATAGCTGTCTGAAATACATCAAAATATTAGAATAAAATTTAGATAGGTTCAAAATATTAGAATATATTAGTTTATTGAAAAATATTTTAATTTATTCAGTAGTATTGCCTCATGAATATGAAGTAAATGGTAGCTAACATTTTGCAGCATCCCCATTAGTTTTAATAACAGCGTGCAATCGATCTGGAATACTACATGCAAGGTGTTTATAAGCATTTTGATTAATAGCAGCCCAAACAGACTTTTTACGAGCTACTAACTCAGTTTTTACTTGAAGGAGGACTTTTCAGGAGTTTTTTCTACATTTTAGGCCATAAGTTTCGATGGAATTAATGTCTAGTGAGTTTTGTTTCCAAGGAAGTACTCTAATGTTGCGTAGGCATTACAAATTCTTTGTTGACATCGAAGTATGTGGTGAAGTTAAATCTTGTTGAACGATGAAATGATCTTTAAATAAATTTTTTGGTGATGGAATCACGTAATATTCCAATATTTCTCGATATATCCAAGAGTCAATCTTTTCATAGACAGTGCATAACTTTTGAGGTCTTGCTGAGCCGATGCAACCACAAACCATAACACTAGTATAAATCATCTGACAATTTTGCCGACCGTATAAGGCATTCTCCATCAAATGCGTCTTGCTGCATTCTCCAAACTTGAATTCCTTGATTAACGTATGAAACACAAAACATACTTCCATCATTAAATAATATTTTTTTCAGTCGTCCTTGCTGTGTAAACGTCTTGTTTCACACCAATTCAATTTTATACGGTTTTGTTTTGCAGATGCGAGAGGCTTTGTTTTTGGTACATGATATTCTAACTTAAAGTTATGGACACACCTTAATGTTGTCGATACAGAAGTTTCAATTCCTTGTTCTTTCTATTTTTGATTTAAGATTTGCACTTTTAAAACGGGTTTTCTCAGCTATATACGCTACAGTTCTCTTTGATCTCGTGCAGATCTCTTAGGTTTTTGGCCACCATCTACTTTTTGAGTATTGTACTAATATTTTGCTAATGCTTGATTGCCGATCAAGGAAAATAATTCGCAATATTTCATTAATTTTTACCGTGCTGATACAAATCCACCATTCAAAATTTAATAGATTCCGGAATAGCACTCACACGACAGATTTCTAGACAAAATAACAAACTAATTTCAAAAAGAATGCTAATTTTAACTATAACCATTTATATTTAACCAATAATGCCACTAGTTATGAGTTGGTGATAGTTAAAAGAGAATTATTGTAAAATATTCTAATATTTTGAATCAACTTAAATAAATATTCTAATATTTTGACTTTTCAAAATTATTTTTTTGTCTATTAAATTTTTCAAATAGAATATTCATTTTCAGATAATAAATAAGTTTAATGTACAATAAACTTTTAATAAAATTGTCATTAGCATATTTGCATCAAAAGACCAGACGGTAATTTCAATTTGTGCAAAATACTTCAATATTCTAATGTTTTGAATATGAGGTGTACACTTTCGTACGACATGTCATTCTTGTGTTTGCAGAAAGTTATGTATTCATTGTTTATAAAAAATTTTCACAAGAAATTCTTGTTCGAGACATTCTTAAAGTAATAGTATTTAAAAATATTTTTATTGCCTTTAATCGGAAAAATTTTGCCAATTATAAATGAAACGAAATACTAATTTTTGTTGCATTCCATGTCCTGGAATTTAATTATTCAGAACAGTATCGTGTGAATATTAGCTGTGAGGATTATTTTTTAATATTTCATTCAGTTTTACCCACTTTTTCACGATTTGTTCAGATTTTACTATGTACACTTCCATATTGCATGCTGTAGTAATATTTGCGGAAAATTACTTACTGTTAGTCAATTTGGTCATAATAGTTTCTCATTAAAGGTAGGCTTTAAAAAATAATATTTACAAAATATTTTTTTCAATAATCGGCAAAACGGCCGATTAATAGGTACTGCCGATTGTATCGGTGAATCCCTATTTTAAAAAATGTCAAAAGTATTTATTAGCAACAAATATTAAATAAAAAAAGTATTTTGTTACTTTTTTGATTAAATTTAAAAAAAACTTAAAAAAACAGTTCTATATTTAGAAGTTTTCTGCAGTGAGTGTGGAAAAGTCAAAGAAAACCCGGAAAAGTCTGAGAAGTTAAACGCTGAATAAATGTTCATTGAAAGTTGACACTAACGACCCACATATTCCGTAAAAAAATTCTTTTCAGAAATATTTAGGGGTCTCGCACGAGGCCTTAAGTCTATAATTTTCTTCAAAAACTTATTTTGTTCTCATTTTTTTTTAAATTCAGAAGAAATATTAAATATTTTTCAAGCTCAAAAATGTAAACAATTAAGTCGGGAATTATTGTCAAATTAAAGTTGTTACTCATGGCATTTAAGTCTTCCGCATAGTACTCAAAAATAAGGATTTTAAAATTCAAATTAGAATTTTCAGTATGAAGGTATTAGTGTTCCAAATTTTGTATAATTGTTGATAAAAATTTGATCACTAATAAAAATTTTATACGATTTTTTTTTTCTTTTTATAGATAAAAATTATTTAAATTTATTTTCTGATTATATTGTAAGATTAGAGGCGTGTCTTAAAAAGAATTAAAGGTATCTCTAATATTGCAAATAACACTTTCATTTTATTACATAGCAGTATATTATTACAAAAATAAAGTGTAAAAATCTTAACACCAAAACATACGTAGTGTATAAAATATAGATTATCATTTTATATCAAAAGCTTTTTCTATATAAACGGTTTACCAACAGCTCTATAAGGATACGTGCCTTCTCTTTTGCGACAATAAAAGATTTTGGATTTTAGATTTTATTTTGTATTTATTCAAAATTTTATTTTATTAATTAATGGACTTGTTTATTTGGATACAAATTATTTATTCTTATTATTTATTTATACATCTATTAAAACATTAAATATCAAAATATAGTATTTTTTTAAATAAAAAAAGAACGTTTTTAGTGATAGTAAAAAGCATATTAAATCGATCAGCGGCAGTAGTTATGAGCCATTATGAGGCAGCAAGCATAAGCAATCAAGCAGCAATTATGATGTCGATTAAATTTATTAATCGAATCTTTATTTTTACTCTTATTGTTAAATATTTTATCATATCATTGTTTTCTTATTTGAGTGAGACCCGATCTGAAAATAGAACGATTTACTTCAACTTCACTGATTGAAAATGTATTTAACTCTCATTTATAAATGATACACTGCAAAAAATAAAATGTTGTTTTTACAATATAATACTGGCTGCAGTTTCTAACTTAAAACTGTAAAATGCACAGTAATAAAGTTTAAAACTCGCAGTTTTAGAGTTTATTACTGTAAAGCAGCAATTTTACAGTTTATTACAGTAAAATTAGCCCTTTTTACAGTTTATTACTGTAAAAGTAGCTGCATTATACTATAGAAACAACATCTATTTTTTACAATGTACTTGTTGTCATTAACTGCCAGTGAAGTGCTGTGCGTGTGTGTGAGCCTGTCTGTTTCCTTTTTCCCTCCTTTTCGTTCATTTATTCTTGATTTCTTGCTTTAATGAATTTTATAAATCAATATTTCACCTTCTATTCTGTTATGTGGTTCGATCAATATTTTAATATCGTACGAACTTCCTGATAGCTGGTTGAATACGATAGAGAATAAATTTAGCGACTGAATTAAATATGTTTTTCGGTTAACTAAATGTTCTTTTTTTTTTTGCCCCCTCCCCCGGCCCTTTCAATGTTTTCTTTATACAAATTCGCAGTTTACGGCGGTTCTTTGTCAAATCCGTGAAGCGGAATATTTACGCCAATTAATATCAATGGATGAACTATTGAAATTAAAAATTAAAAAAACGAAGAAACTTAAAGTTAAATTTTGAGCTATAAAATTGCTCTTCTCTTCACGATGACTGGAAATTTTACTTTTCTCCCTTTTGTTTAAGTCTGAATGTTTAACATGCGTCACTTGACATGACTTTTATTTTCAAGATAGACCATGCAAAGCCGGGTAACGCAACCTATGCTTAAATAATATAAAAAACAGAAGTTTAAACTATTGGAATTGACTTCTTTTCTTAATTATTTTCATTTAAGTTGTGTTAAATATTTCAGTTAGTAACGGAAACACAGTATGTAAGTTAAAATTTAAATTAATTAGGATAGTATTTCACTTGATTTTTGCTTCATCAAAGAGTTAAAGTACGCATGATTATTCTCGAGACATTATTACGCATAAATATAATGTTAAAACTTTTACTTGATTTTATTTTTAATTTTCATTTTAAATTGAGTATGACAAGAAAAATTTTACGGCCGGAAATGGTTCAACTAGTGCAAAATTAGAATATTCAGTATTTTCAGGTGGGTAAAATAGGTCAGAAAAGAGCAATTTTGCAATCATGCTTTGGTAGCAAAAAATTTATTGATTCAACCAATAAATAAAGCGCTCAAGATATGCAAATGTATATATGAAGTTAAAAATGCAAGACAACGTGTCCAAAAGTACAAATAAGATGTTTAAAAATAGTTAGAAAACATCTTTTTTGTACTTTTGGCCTTTAGTACATCTTTTTTGTACTTTTGTTTTAAACATCTTATTTCTACTTTTGGACACGTTGTCTTGCATTTTTAACTTCATTAATTGTACAAAGTTTTCGACTGCTTTTCTTACAAATGTATATATATTCCTTGTGACATTTAAAGTGAAATATCTCTGAGAAAACAAAATACCGATCTTAAAAATAAGTTGTGAAACGTGTTGTCAATGACCTATTTTACATCGTAGTGTATAGTAAAATATAGGCCATGCTTTAAAAGCTGTATTTTAATAACTTTTTAAATAGTAACTTTGTGTTTTTGTTTGTTAATGAGAAAACAATTAGTATGTAAACATTTCTAGAAAGTAAGATAGTCCTCTTAATTCATCTAAGAATCAGAAATGACTTTACGATGCATCAAATTTCTAAACTCTCCGAAAAAGTACAAAACTTTCACTTTCTTTTTAAATTTCGCTTTATACATTACTCTACATTATGACGAGAAACGGTGGCATGATAAAAGGCTTCTTTGGCGTTTTCCTCAAAAACTCAACTTGTATCCACTAGGGATGCACCGGTAAGCAAATTGACCGATTACTGATTAATCGGCTGCTGATCGGCTGAGTCGATTAATGATCAGGATGATTACTTTTAATATTACTAATTTCACCATCACATTTTTTTTTCTTCTTTTCATTTCTATTCTGAATTTAGAAATAGTTACTCATTTATTTCCGAGAGAAGATTTATTTTTTCCATTTTCCTAACTATCCAAAATAATTCCGAAATTTTATCAAATTTCTTTGAACCTATTTTCATATTATTGTTAATTAAATTTCATTAACACGTTAGACTTGAAAATTAGAAATAATGATAAAAATATTGGAAGGTTACGGTGAGCACTCTAATTAAGGGGTATTTTTAATTTTAAATTATTTTTCAATTATAAGTAGCTATTTAATTCAAGGCTTTTATTTTTTGAAAATTAGAGGTTATCTAAAAGCACTATGCTGATGAGACAAGTATTGATGCAGGAAAAATGTTGCAACATTGTCTATATGTATCTGTTTGTTCAAAATAGGCAAAGCAATTTATTAAAGCATTTATATGAACTTGAGAGAGTTATTTTTTAGATTTCATTCTTTAAATCATTTGTTTTGTTTTTACTCACTATACTTTCGCACTACATGCTATACTTATGTTTGTAGGAAATTATTTTATTTCTTGTTTATTAATTTATTCATTGTAGTTTCTTGTTCAAGGCATACTGAAAGCGATTTTATTAAAAACATTTTTTCCGTCGGTTGATCGGCAAGATGATACTAATTAAACGTAAAATGAAATACTTATGTTTTAACATTCCAATTTAAAAGTTCAATTATTTAGTTATTCCTAATAGTGTCACTTGAATATCAGCTGTGAGGGTTATCTATTAATATTCTATTCAGTATTAGTCACTGTATGAACTATTTGTTTTATTTTTACTGTTATGTTACAGTACGGATTGCAGAAAATTACATTTATTTACTGTTAATTAAATTATTTATCATAGTTTCTTGGAAAAATACTTTAAAAAGTAATATATTTAAAAAATATTTTTTTCCGCCGGTTTAATCTGCAAAATTTTGTTGATTATTAGAAATCAACCAAGTGGCCGATTATTGCATGCCTAGTATCCACTATCCAAGTTTTAAAGGTTGGCCATCATCAATGCGCCTCAAACCAGTTGCAATTTTCTTCCAAACAAAAGATTTTTTTTTTATTTTTTGACTCATAATTTTTTTTTTACACTGGCGGGAAAAAAAATCCCAACACCAAGAAAAATTGTCGTAAAGTAATGAAATTTGGGTAATGCAATTGTCTAGTTAACATGTTTAATTGATTAAATGTACAAGATCACTGGCTAATTTAAACTCAAGAAAACGCTGTGCAAATGTGAAATTATGTTAATTTAATAGAGGGTGTAACCTCCAGAACTTTGAAGGCAAGCCTGCAAGAGTGCATGCATTATGTCATACAGGTGCCAAATGTCACTTTGTGGTATGGAGTTCCATGCTTGTTGCACTTGCTGTGTCAATACTAGGACCGTCATTGCTGAGTGTGGATGACGCTCGAGGTGCCATCCCATGATATCCCATACGTTATCAATTGGAGACAGACCTGGTGATTTTGCAGGTCACGGTAACATGTCAGCACTCTTTAGAGTACATTGCGTTACAGCAGCGATGTGAGGGCGAGCGTTATCCGGTTGGAAAACGCCCCCTTGAATGCTACTCATGAAGGGCTGTACTACTTGTTAAATTAACAGACTGACGACAAATTTTCAGTCAGTGAGTTTGGGATAACCACAAGAATGCCCCTGCTGTCGTAGGAAATTGCTCCAGAGACCATAACTCCAGGTGTGAGTCCCGTGTGTCTAGGCCGTAGACCGCTTAAATGCAGGCGGTCCCCTGGCCTCCTTCTGACCAATATACAGCCACCACTGGCACTAATTAAGAATCTGTTTTCATCAAAAATTACAACAGATCTCCACTCCGACCTCCAGTGAGCTCTGTCGTGGCACCACTGCCGTCGGAAAAGGCAGTGGTTTGCAGTCAGTGGAATACCGGCTACAGGCTTCCTGGCTCGGAGCTGTCCTTGAAGTAAACAGTTTCTTACCGTTCCTTAGGTCACGACGGTACCAACTGCAGCTCGAATGCCAGCCGCAGATGCAGTACGATGCGCCACAGCCGTACGCAAGATTCGGCGATCTTTCTTCTCAGTCGTGCCACGTGGCAGCTCGGAACTCGATCTTCTTGAGGTAGTACCATCCCTTGCCCATAGCTTCCAATAATCATGCATGGTGGAAACATTCCCACCCAAGTCTTTCTGCAATACAGTGAAACCTGTGTATAACGATACTGTACATAGGGATAAACCTGCCTATTACGATATTTTGGTTTGGTCCCAGCCAACTTCGACTCTACTCTTGCTCAAACTGTCTATAATGATAATCTGTCTATAACGATATTTTTTCTCGATCCCTTGAGTATCGTTATACACAGATTTCACTGTATCGCGAAATGAAAATCCACCTTCTCTTAGCCAAATTGTACGACCTCGTTCAAACTCGGTGAGCTGTTGATAATGGCTTTTTCGTCTTCTTAAAGGCATTCCTGGCTAACATGAACGAAATTCGTCAAATTTCACGGAAAAATAATACACACGAGCTTCACAACACGCTTTTAAAACAAGCCTTATTTGCATGTTCTGAGTGACGCCAGCTGCGCCACACTTATGCGTGGAACACGAAATTTCAATCGATGTCATCTTTCAGTTGTATAAACACGCCTACCAAATTTTGTTTATCTAACACAAGTCTTTCTTGGTGTTGGGATTTTTTTTTCCGCCAGTGTAATTTTGTGTGTGTGTTTCTTCAGAAACAGCTTTAATTGATTTACTGTCTCTTTAATCTTTTTCTACGTGCAATATTTTCAAAAATTGTCAGGCTTGTTAAAATTTCACCAGTTTCATTATGCGTATGTATTTTCTCTTGTGGCATCCTTCAGAGATCCTTTACTTACTTAAATTTATTAGTGTAGATACTAGTGTGCATAAATAGAAAGTATTTTACGTTTAAAAAGAGAACATATACTGGACTGGTCCTGTACCAATATCGAAAAAGCAGTCTCACTTACTGTCGAGATCTTGGATGTTGATCCCACTCTTTCAACTGCTCTGAAAGAATGTTTTTTACGGATTCGTTTGTGCCATAACTTCTTTCTTTGGAGAAAACAAGCCACTTTTACTGGTTCTTCGATCAAAAGCTGTGTTCTTAATTTTGGCTTTTTTCATTTGATTACTTTGCAATGTAAGTTTTTTAACATTTATTTATGTATCAAAAGAACGACAAAGCAATATTTTGCCTGTTTTAAGTTAGTAAACACATAAATGAAAACAAAAAGTGATTTAAAAAGCAAAAAATATAATTAATTATATACCACCAGACCTACGCTAAGCCTAACCTATGCTAAGCTAATATAGGCTAAGCTTAACCTAAAGTGAAACCTGACCTATTTTACCCTACACATGTGTTTTTATCCTAAAAAATTACTTTTTGCTGTTTTCACTTCAACTTTTTGGGAAGCTTTTCTTGAAAACGTACTGTATTTAAAAATTAGTGTGCAATTCCCTTTAATTATTCTTTAAATTAAAAGTTTTTACGTCGAATGCATTTAAGTTTCTAGTAAGAAAAACATTAAATCTTAAAAAGCTGTAACTTTAAGGTAGAAATTGCAGCTTATTTTGTATGTAAAATGATGCCTGATGTCAATAATACACAAAACTGGCGACTCGGAAAGAAAATATTATTTGCATATTTTTTTAGCGATTTTTTTTAAGTGACCTATTTTACCCCTGGACTCATTTTACCCCACCTGACTCGACAACTCAAAATCATTAAAATGAATGCGATAAGTACTATATCTGTTTAAAGGTCCGGATGCTTATCAACGCATATGTTTTTAACATTTAACATTACATTAAATATTTTAAATAACAAAAAAATCCTTGTATAAAGTCGTATACTTTATTTATCTAAGTGATAACGAAATTACACTGCTCCATTCTAAGGCTTTGAAGTTCTTTATAGCCACATTTTAACTTTGAATCTAAGAAATGTTCTTTTGCTTTACCAATGATCACAAATCGTATCTTACTGTTGATTTTGACTTCTAGTTTACCTTATTTTGAATGTTTAATAATTTAATATATTTTGATGAATCTTGTTTCATTCTGCAAATGAAATACCGCGAGGCTCCTGTTCGCATCAAGTGTCCATCGTTTGCTAGACGATTTAATTTGTAATACTAGGAACTCGTGTCAATGTGCGTAAGTATCTCTTCTAACTCAAAAGCTTAATGCCATAGAAGGTTGAGTTTTCATTTAAAGGGTCTATATATATGGGGTTTAACTGTGTACCTCCCTCTCTAGTTGCATTCCGGTACCCCAAAAAAGGTTTTTACAAGTTTTTAGGGCCAAATCCATGCTGATTTCAATGCAGACTAACAGTTATGTCATAAATTGACAATTACTTGGAGTACCAACACATTTTTCGTAGACAACTTGATTACATATCACTTAGATTAATGTTAAAACGAAAGGTGGAATTCGGTGCCAGTTTGCAATGTTGACGACATTTAGCAAGATTCCCATAGAATCAACGTTAAAGTTGTCTACATTTGCAAAATTAACCTTTGTAAAAGTGATCTAGGTGTAAGTGAAATATTTTTGCTTACTCTAAGGCAAAATGACATATTTTTATTCCTTTTATACGTTACATATGTTTTTCGTAATGCAATTTTAGATCTCAGACACCAAGAAGAGCATCACGTTTGCAGATGATACTAGTTTTACCATGCTTTTACAGAAAAGTGTCTAAAAATTATGCATTTCGAAGTGTCTGTACTGTGTTTAAATCCATACGCATCAATGTATGTACTTGTATATGTCCATCGAAGAGTCGCTTCTGATTAGTTATTTGTTACTTGCTTGATACTGATAACGTCATCACTATTTGAGGAGCCGCAGGCTGCTAGTTACTTATCGCGGTAGTACATGAATCTACGCAGCTATTCTTTAGAGTTATTGAAGAACATCAATAATGTACAAGGAGGTAATGTGGGGGTCTACATCCGATATTTATGTCCTTGTACGAAGTACAAGAAGTAATGTATTCGCGAAAACGTTTTCACTAAAATTTCTGCCTAAACTTACATTTTACTTGAGAGGAATGAATATTGATTACTTTTTCTCAGTCCACCCGCACTTGCATACGTTCTAAGAACGTATGGAAAATCGAAGTATCCATTTTGTAAATCCTCAAGTAAACTGACGCGAGTTTTCCCTTGATGAATGTCTGTGCGTACGTATATATCTCGAATAACTGAAAAATGGTATGCCGTTGAAGGTTAACAATTGCACCTATTTTGTACGTACGCACTATTCTCTTACGCACCTCTCCTTTTGGTTGCATTCCGATGCTTCAAAAGGCGTCATTTCACTTTTATTTTGCACTGTAAAAAATGAATGGTTTTTACGGTATAATACAGCTAATTTTACAGTAATTTTAACCAAATTGCTAATTTTTCAGTAGTAAACTAAAATTGCTAGTTTACAGTAATAAATTGTAAAATTGCTAGTTTTACAGTTTATTACTGCACATTTTACAGCTTTAAACTGAAACATCTGGTTTCAGTATTATACTGTTAAAACAACAGCTTATTTTTTGCATTGCAGACGAAGTATATTACATGTTTTTTTTAGTATACAGCGTCTGAGATTGAAATCAATTTTCTTGTATGCTCACTATTTACGAGAAACACTCTTATCAGGCAAGATGAAGAGGATAGGCAACCTGTTGCCCAACAGCCCAACTTCCTCGTTCCGTAAGCAGCGGTTGCAACCCCTGAATCGGTACCTTAGAATCCGAGCCAAATGCGTTACTTCTGAACCACACGTGCGTTGTGAAAGTTATTGTAGTTCAGTGGCGTACCCGTGAGCGTGCAAAAATACATATGCATCCCCCCTCCCAGGAATTTTCTATACTTGTACAGGTGGGTCATCAAGTTTTGAAAATTAGTGGAAATTTTCAAGAGACAAAATGGAACTTTCATGAAAATGTGCTTCAGATATTTTATAATGAGATATATTTAATAGAAACTGTCAAGTGTTGTTATAAGATACTTTTTTCTACAATAACAAGTGAAAAGTATTACTTTTTTTTTATTTGTGAAAATGTTAAACAAAACCTATCATCTCACAAGTATTTTTTTTTTTTTCGGAGTGCTTATTTTTTCGAGTATATTTATTATCCTTGAAATGATATACGTATCTTTGTAATTTATATAATTTCATTTAAAGAAATCCAATCTCTGAACTTTGCCAAAATAAAAAAAGGTGTATAGTTGGGATTTTTTAAGTAGCTTCTACTCCGAAAAAATCGTTATTCTTTAAGTTAAAATTCTTTATAAGGCTGGTTTACCTTTTTATTTAATGCTTTATTTCCTCGGTTTTGTGTGAATTCAATCATGCTGGCAAATTACCCTATTCGCTGCGCTAAATTTCCAACCACAATTATATATATACGAGTATATATATATATATATATATATATATATATATATATATATATATATATATATATATATATATATATATATATATCGTAATAGTTATATTGCCAGCACGGTAAAATGTGCCACTAAAAAACATTTTTTGCACCATATAGATTTGAAAATTCAGCTATTTCTCCATTTCACATGCAATTAAATGCTCCCTTTTTTTTCTCTCATAACGTGAACGTACTCTCAAAGATATTCGATAGATCCCGGAGACTTCCGCGCTGGGGATAAATGTCACACCTCTCGGGATTGTTGTTTTTAAAATGAAGTTGGCTTGTCACGTGCATGACACACTTCAGACATCATTCCGACGAATTTATTGTTGTTGTTTTTGTTTGTTTTTTTTTCTTTTTGAAATATATACTATTTTTTCCCACTAATTATTTTTTCGAAATAGTTTTAAGAAAAAGAAAGGAAGCTTCATTCCACAGAAAAGCAGACATTTTACCCTGCACGCGACAGCTCTATATTTTATTTCAAAAGAAAAATTTAAAAAAATATATAAGTAACAAACAATTATTGCATAAGAAATCACACATACATGTGCAGTTTCTAAGATCAAGGAGTTTTGTTTCTTATACGTTTTGAAATGAAATATAGAGCTGTCACGTGACGTGTAAAAGGTCTGCTTCTTAGTTAAATGGCCCGTTTATATAGTGATTAATCCAAACAAAATTTCCTGATAGTATTTTATGTGTGTTAATATACGGCCTAAGTTTATTTTGGGAAATTGTGTAAAAATATGTATCATCTAGTATAGTTCATGAAATAAAGTTCTTTAAAACTAAGATGTTCAAAAATACTAGTAATGCTTAGAAATAAGGAGACTAATTCTAGGAGAGAAAACCAAAAATAAAATTCTTTTAATAAATATATGAACCTACAGATTGCTCAAATGCGCACTTTTGGTGTCAAAAACCACTTAGAGGGCTGCAGTTTTAATAAAAGCAATAAAAAAGATGTTAAATGTATAATTCATTAGTACTTTGTGTGACCTAATATTATTTTTACAAATGATTTTTAAAAATAAATACATAACGTTTCTTAAATATAATTTTCACTCCTGACAAACGACTTTCGGTTGCGTTAAGATTTCCAAATGATAAAGAGGTGTGTGAAAGCGTTGTTCTAATTTTAAAAGTGTTCCTGTACAATATTAGAAATGTACCACAAGTGAATGCTGCAACGTACGCCCGCAGGTAGAAATCATCTATTTATAGCCATCGAATTAAATTCATCTCAATTTTCACCAAGCATCCGTTTTTTTTCTTCTCCACATTGCACAATCTTGAAAGCTTCTATCTGGTACCGTTTTTACCCATTCCAGTCATTTTAGCATCTTCATCGACCCCAGGGTGTTGCCTGGAGAGCTAGCAACCGAAATACTTTCCTGAATCTGTGTGAAGATTTTTTTCTTTCTTTTTTTTCTTCTTCTTCTTCTTCTTCTCTTGCAGTTCCCTCATGACCAAAGTCGCTCTGTGCGCAAAATGCCTTTCTCAAGTGCAGCTGGAGGTCAGTGACAGCGGCGGTTTGTGCCCGTTACAGGTTACCAGGTTCCTCCTTCTTCTTTTTTACTTTTTTTTTCTTTCTCGGCGTTTTTACTGTTCTGCAATTCTCATAAATGATGTCTCTTGTTTGCTGCTTAACAGATTAAGAAATGCGGATGTTACTTTCGCTGTCTTTTTTGCACGGTAAATCATTTCATATTTCTTTCATGGTCAGTAGAAAGATCTTAAATCAATTCATATCCAGGATGACATACATACTTTAGTTCAAATATGTGTGCTTCAGCAACTGGTATGAGCTGCAATATAGAGGTAGACATAATCGATATTTTTTTGCTTGAAGAATGTGTATAGTAGGGTGGTCACAAAAAATCAATTTTCGAATTTCTTTTGCGGCACCCCCCTAAAATGTGCCAATGGGCTAGAAAATGAGATTTGTAAAGTTTTAGCTTAATCGGATAATATTAACACGTGCCGCAAAGAGGGTAAAGTTAAGAAAAACAGCGATTTTTAGCCAAAAATTGTAGTTTTTACTCTGTAAAACCAAAACTACTGATCCTAGAAGCTTTATTTTGGTCTCATTTTGTAGGAAATTTTATTTTCTTTAAGCCTAATCTTATTTAAAGTTTCGAAAAAAAATGATTAAATATTTTTCAGAATTTTCACAAGTCATACTGCAACGCAAATTCTCGAAATTGCAAGTAACATGGGGAAAAAAAATTTTTCAACTAATCTTTTGAGGCACCCCCCTAAAATGTGCCAATAGACTAGAAAATGAGATTTGAAAAGTTTTAGCTTAATCGAATAATATTAACACGTGCCTCAAAGTGGGTAAAGTTACGAAAAACATCGATTTTTAGCCAAAAATCGTAGTTTTTTTCTCTGTAAAACCAAAACTATTCATCTTAGAAACTTTATTTTGGTCTCATTTTGTAGGAAATTTCATTCTCGTTAAGTGCTATCCCATTCATTTTTGCTATCATGTCCAAAGTATTTATTTTGCATTTTGTAGGCTAAATCGTAGAATATATCAAAAATAAGAAATTTTAATTTTCATGCAAAACCTAAAAGCATTACAATATTCAATTACATTTACTTGCTTATTGTTGGATTTACTTTGTCAATTAAAAAAGGGGTATTTTCGCAGTACTTTAGAAATAAATAAAACACATTTCTGTGTTGAAATAGAGGAATTAAGGGGTTAAGACGGAAATCAAAGAGTAAAAATGACAATAAAAGCTTTAATGCATCTTCATACTTATACTGTTAAATTATATAACATCATTTTACTACTCTTTGCATACAAATTAAGTTGCTGATGGCTTGGATAAGATACTTTTTGATAAATGAGGAAACTGTGCCTACATTTAGCACACAGCATTAACTTGTAATAAAAGCTACCGTTGCTCTTTGTTTTTTGTCAAAGAAGAACTAAAGCCTGGAATTAATTTTAAACCTTTTTCAACTGTGTCATGGAACATCATTAAATTATTTACTGTCTTTTTAGCTTTAGTATAAAATTGATTTTTACACGATTTATAGGGGTACATATTGTAATCGTCCCCAGGCTGCAGCTTTTTAATTTCACAACTAGAAAGTTTCAATTTTCGCATGAATTACTTATTTCTAATATTCTCATCTTCTGTACCTGCTTTGAATTGCTTTTTATCTAACACACAGGCAGTGTCCTCATTTATCAAAAAGTATCCCATCCAAGCCATCAGCAACTTAATTTATATGTAAAGAGTAGTAAAATGATGTTATATAATTTAACAGTATAAGTATGAAAGTGCATTAAAGCTTTTATTGTCATTTTAACTCTTTGATTTCCGTCTTAACCTCTTAATTCCTCTATTTCAACACAGAAATGTGTTTCATTTATTTCTAAAGTACTGCGAAAATACCCCTTTTTTTAATTGACAAAGTAAATCCAATAATAAGCAAGTAAATGTAATTGAATATTGTAATGCTTTTAGGTTTTGCATGAAAATTTCTTATTTTTGATATATTCTATGATTTAGCCTGAAAAATACAAAGTAAATACTTTGGACATGATAGCAAAAATGAATGGAATAGCACTTAACGAGAATGAAATTTTCTACAAAATGAGACCAAAATAAAGTTTCTAAGATGAATAGTTTTGGTTTTACAGAGAAAAAACTACGATTTTTAGCTAAAAATCGCTATTTTTCGTAACTTTACCCACTTTGAGGCACGTGTTAATATTATTCGATTAAGCTAAAACTTTTCAAATCTCATTTTCTAGTCTATTGGCACATTTTAGGGGGGTGCCTCAAAAGATTAGTTGAAAAAAAATTTTCCCCCATGTTACTTGCAATTTCGAGAATTTGCGTTGCAGTATGACTTGTGAAAATTCTGAAAAATATTTAATCATTTTTTTCGAAACTTTAAATAAGATTAGGCTTAAAGAAAATAAAATTTCCTACAAAATGAGACTAAAATAAAGCTTTTAGGATCAGTAGTTTTGGTTTTACAGAGTAAAAACTACAATTTTTGGCTAAAAATCGCTGTTTTTCTTAACTTTACCCTCTTTGCGGCACGTGTTAATATTATCCGATTAAGCTAAAACTTTGCAAATCTCATTTTCTAGCCCATTGGCACATTTTAGGGGGGTGCCGCAAAAGATTAGTTGAAAAAAATTTTTCCCCATGTTACTTGTGATCACCCTAGTGTATAGTTTCACTCTCTTTATGCCTCAATTATTAAAGTGATGTTTTAAAACTTTTCACGCAAAAAAAAGTGCAATCGCACGAAACAGTTAACTCTCGAAATAATATAACTCTACATTGAGGTGGATGCACTTTCTTAATGTATTCGTTAAGTTATATTTAAAAAAAAGTTATTCCATGGATTATCATTTCCCAGTTAAACATCACTCTTCAAAAAGTACGTTTGTTGGCTTACACCACTTTTTTTCAACAGATCAAATAAACATTTTAACTACGATACATACCCAGTGGCGTAGCTAGGGGGTGGCAGGAGTGGCTCTTGCCACGGGCGCAGCAGCCTGGGGAGCGGCATTTTGACCCGAGTTAAAAAAAAAAAAAAGGTACGAGGTTTTTTTAGTAGAAAAATATTGAAGAATAAAAACTCGGAAGCCTTTGGTGACCTTTCTTCAGGGTTCCCCCGACTTTATGAAAAATCAAAGTAGCAAGCTGTAGTTGGGTATACAAGGTTTTAGTAGAGAATGAGTAATTTTTAAAATATTTCCATGTGAAAAAACCCGAAAAAGTCCAGGGTTTTCCTCCAAAACCAGAAAAACCCGGATATTTGATCAAAACATAGGCGGGATGGGTTTTTTTTTTTCAACAAAAAAAAAAAACGGTTTTTTTCAAACCCTTGTTTTGAAACAAACTGTATTTGAAATTAAAGCTGTCATGAAAAAAAATGGTTAGTAATTTTTTGCAAACATTATTGGTTTTAGTACCTGGAGACCGAGCTCCGCTCGGTTAAAAAAAAAAAAAAAAAAAAAAAAGAGGTTTGTAAAATCTTGTTTTTCTAAAGTTCGAAATACTTATTTAGATTTTTAAGCCCTTGGTTGACGCATTTTTAAGCCCTTGGTTGCAATTTCGCATTTAAAACAGCCGTAATTTATTTTAAAAAACACAACTTTATTTAAACAATGCGCATCGTAAAATCACAGCACAATACTGCTGTGCTAAGCACAAAAATCGCATCTGCACTAACAAAATTGAGTTATCGCCACTAAGAAACCAAATAGAAAAAACGCCGATATAGATGAACTCTAAAACCAAAACTTTATCTAAATCCAAAATTAGAGCCGCTATACAGACCTTTTAGTCTATGTAGAAGCCTTATGTGAAATGATGGGAAGAGGCAGAAACGTCCAGAACTAAAATTGTTAGGAAGGGGAAAATTCGGAATTATCCAAAAGAAATTCCAATTTTTCCAGACATTAAAATACGAACAGCATTACACAATATCTAATGACATATGAGAAGGAACACAAGGCATTATAAAGATATTTTGAAAAGAAAAAAGAGGAAAATCGAAGTTGCAATATTGCCTTTATCTTTTTCGCATCAATCAACAAACATTTTCTGAACAAGGAATTGTTTTTGGGAGGTCACAAGGACCTCCTATCCACGTGACCCTGAAGGGGTGCGATTTCTTAAGTTTGCCCCTAGCTACGCTACTGTACATACCGACACATACTAGTTTCTTCATTTATATTTGACACCCTCCCCTCAACAGATTTTTTTATTTATTTACTTTTTGCAATTTTAAAATAACTTTTTGATAACCCAATGTATAAGCAGAGTTTAAAATGTAAAGCGAAACCCCTACCGTGGATCTAGTTCAGAGATGGCATCAATGGGCGAGTACACTAAAAGGAATCACTTTTTGAGATGTGGAACAATAATTTTTGTGATTTCGGCACAACTACGTTCATCAAACCATGCACGTTTTTCTTTGCATTTCGTTGTTGACAGTATAAACATGAGAAAATACTGAAAAAGCAATTCTTAAGCATTTATTTATTTTTTTAAACTCATTTTTAAATTTGATGGAACAATACTGTGGAGTCATTCCATAGTGACTAACGTAACATTCAGAGCTGATTTTGTAACTGTGTTTACTTGTAACTTAAAGGATAAAACATATTTTTTAGTTATGCTGGTGGATTTACAATGTACATGTACATGGTATCTATGTAGGGCGAAGCCAGAATCACCTGTGTGACATTTGAACTCACACTCTCAAGTACAACTTTACTTAACATCATATGTATAAAAAAAGTTAAACTTTTTTTTAATGTAAATCCATCCTGGGGGTCATAATAAAACATTCTTGTAGAAATTTACTGGAAAAATTAATTTAAAATTACATTTTAAGCACTTAAAACTTGTATCACCTGTGTGACCTTTTTGTAATGGAAAAAACGTACAATATATTGAAATATATATATTTCTGTGAATTTTGATTAGAACTATTATTTGTTTTTTTAAATCCATATACCAAAAGAACTAAATTAAATGAATCTGTAAGTAAATATACTAAAATAATAGTTTTTTTATACAGAAAAAGTTAATTTACTTCTATCACCTGTGTGACCATGGGTATCACCTGTGTGACATCATACAACATTTTCAAGTAAATCGAGTAATTTAAGGACAATAGCTAGTATTTTATTAATATATATGAACGAATACAAATAAGTTACAGCAAATATCTAAATTTAAATGCTTAACGAGTATTTACAATTTCTTGGTAACAATCTTTTTAACCCTTTCCGGCGCGCGTGATTAAATTTTTAGAAATGTGCTGAAAAAACGCTATGAAGGAGTTTAACTGATAGGATGATTAGGCCACTTCCAATTATTTACACTCCTATGCATGACGGAAATTCATTATATTCAAATTCTTTCCTTTTCGTATTTTCACGAGATTTACGTTTCCTTTCTGCTGATGTACTTCGATACGCTTTCAGTTGACTGGTGCTCATTTTTGAAATTCTATTTCTTCTGCTAGATTCACTCATTTTATTTTGATTCGATTTAAAATCTGGATCATTTACAGTCTTCTTTCTCTTATACTTTTTCTGACTTAAACTATACTTTAAACTTTGCTCGTCATCTTCCATGTTTAGCTTTAAAAGGAAACCAAATTCTTATATTCAAGATTAGAATAATAGTTTAATCTGCAGATGCAAACTGGCTAACTTTAAGGAATTGAAAGAATAAATAGAGTTGCCAGATTTTAAAACTGAAAAATACTAAATTTCTTTTTTTTTAAATATTTTATTGGCCCTCTACTGGCACCAAATTAATTCTTTCTTACTGTTATTTGGAACCTGTTTTATCAGTCACACAGGTGATAGTAAATATCACACAGGTGATAATAAATGTCACACAGGTGATAGGTCAGTTAAGGGTCAGAAAAAAGGTATCAATTTAAAAATGTTTAGTGTTGTTTTATCAGCAATATGTTTTACCTTTGATTGCAAAAAATCAGAAATATAAAGTTATTTTAAGTGTCCTAACAAAAACTTTTGTATGTCAAATATCACCTGTGTGACAAGGAGGCTTTTATATGATATGCTTATTAAATTAAGGAACTTAATTTATTTAATTAATTACATTTAAATGCTTCTAAAATATTAATTCTATTCCCTAAAAGTGCCTTTTACGAAAAAAATAGTTTTCTTGTCAATAGAAATGAAATTACCTCAGTTTTTGAATCAGAAATCAGTATTGAGAAAAAAATCAAGTTTTTAAAAGTTTATAATTGACCTCCACATTAAAAACAAAAAAAAATATTTTTTGAACTTTTGTTGCTTGTACCATAAACTATGAACATTTTTCTTTCATTTAATAGAAAAAACTCCTTTAAACAAATAAAAAAAAATTTTCAGTGTCAGGCTCACTTTTTCTGGCTTTGCCCTGTATCATTTCTGTTAAGAATTCAAAACAAAATTACTGACAGTAGATATTTCTTCAACCAAAATAGCAGCGTGACTAACGTAACATTTTTGCAACCCTGAAAATGAATGCTCATGTTGTAAGGCAGAAATTATTCAAAGTTAAGCAAGTGTTAAAAATTGAATGATATATTTGAAAAATGTGTAAAGTTGGCTTTCAAGAACATAAAGCACATTTATTAAATCTTGATTATTTTTAGTCTTAAGTGTCACTTTTACTCAAGATGGAGTGTGACTAACGTAACTTGACTAACGTAACCATCGAATAATAAGCAGTATAGACACACTTCAAACTATTTATTATGGCTAATTTCAGTGATAATTACAATACTTTTTCAATTTTTTTAACTTCTTATGTTGTATGATTTTTATTTATGTATTTATTCATTTGTTTTTTGATACTTTTTTCACTTCGGAATTTTTTTTTCTTCGGCTGAGGTTGACATCTTCATGGAATGACCCTGTGTAAAAAATATATTTTCTATTTTTTTTTCCAGGTACATATATTTTCAGTAAACTATAAAAAATTATTTATTTCATGTTTTTGTGTCAGATAAATATTTATTTATATGAATATATAAATATTTATCTGTTTAATATATGATCTGACTCTTTATATAAATATTTATATGAATGGTTTGAATTTGTAAAATATAAAACATGTAATTAAAGTAAGATATTGGTAAATGGAAAATGATCGAATGATTTGTGCTAAAATCTTGTTTTCTCTTGTTTCTTGTTGTAAGGCTCCATTTTAGATTTGAAATCGCAATATTCTGTATTTTCTCGACAATTTGTGCTTCATTTACGTTGGTTTTTTTACTTCATTCATAAGAAATCGGTATTTTAAATTTCTGCACATTCGTCAAAAAAAACTACTCTTCAGTGAAACCTTCCAAAGTAATTATAGTTTTTTCGAAGAATTTACTTAAGAAAGTCTTCCAATTTCATCAATGGAAAACCTTTATTTGCTCAGACAATTTACAAAGCTGTTCTACAGCTTGTAGGGGAAGTAGTGCAGTTGTTTTGAAAAGCTTTATTTTTATCGTTCATTTGTCTTATTTATATTTTTCCGCCTATTGTCACTCGTTTAGTAGCCGGAGCATGAATCACTTTTGACCCATCACTTTCGTTTTCATCTCCGCGACATCATTTCCTTTGAGCTTCACATTTGTGAGTATTTCGGAGTGGTGTGGGTGTTTTTCTCGCTTGGAACTAAAAATAGCATTCTCCAGGTGACGGGAAGAGGGAAAAACTGGGACGAACGCGTTTTGAGGAAAAGTTTGACAGATCTTTTGCTGGGGGGATGTCTGAAGAGGTGTCCTACAACCGAGCTTTAAATGTATTTAGCTCCATTTGGAAGCAAATAAAATTCGGAATTCCTTTCTCGAAAGTTTGTTTCATTGCATTTTACACCTTGTTAGGAAAGGTAAGATAAACTATTCGTTTGACGATTTTCTTGTATTTTGTGGGAGAATGTCCTACTAATGATGTCAAAAGAGGTGTTCTGTATTCAGCTCCATAATAAATAAATAAAATTTTCAGTTCCTTTCCAGAAAGTTTATTTTTGTTTCATTTTACACTGTGATTCATGTTTATCTTGATGTTTGCCAATAAGCACGTTAAAAATCTGTTTATGGGGAAACTAGACTTTTGGAACAGGCAAAATAAACCGCTCGTTTGTTTATTTTTACTCTTAATTTAAGTTTTCTCAAGAGATAATTACATTCCAATGAGACTCTTCATCCAAAACAGTAATTACAAAGAAAAGAATAGGAGTATTTAGTCATCAATATTCACGAATATTTTATTTGTATTTAAAAAGCGGCCGACATGATCTCTGCTATATTTTAACATTCTTTGGTGTCACAAAAGAGATCCGGGGAGGGAGGTCTGTGGTTCCAAGATCCACTCGTGTCCATGGCAGATTTTTATGTTCATGGAGATTTCCTATCTCTGCTAGGCAGCTTGAGCTTAGCAGAGCATTGTGAAGTGCATAATGTTCTACGTGTGTGAGTATTGGATTCAGTGCATTTGCATATCAATTTCTAATTTTTTCGTAGAAAGTCTTTCTCCCGAATTTCAGTTTTTAGTTGTATCAAATGCTTTTTAACCACCTAAGGAAGAAAATCGTTCCGGCTAAAGATAAAAACGTGCTGGTTAAAATCTACGAAAAACAAAAGATTATGTTAGCAGTAAAAAATTAACAGAGCTTTACACACAATGATTAGCACAGAAATTCGTATCACAAAACCCTGAATTTTTACACAATGATTAACACAGCAAATTTTATTATAAAATCTCTTGAATTTTCCAATTTTTTCACAATAGTTAACATAGAGATTTGTAGTAGAAAAACTCTGAACTTTTCAATGGTAAACTCGAATGATGGATTCCACTGCAGAAAATAAAGAATTTTTCTCAGATTCTCAACAAACGATCTAAAACTTTTCTTTTTTTTTTCAGATATAAAAGTGTCATTACTGTCGAAATGTATTTCAATCATTGCGATCTACTTTATAATAAACGTTTTACAACATCCAATTATAAAACGATTGACAGTGAGTTGCAATAAAATACAAGCAGTTTTCATTTTTTTATTTTAATTAATGTAACAATAGATTTGACGATTAAAAACGTAATAACTTAAATATTATTATTTACATAGGTATGAAATTGTGAAAACGAAATGTGTACTAAACATTGGTTTGTGGACCAGCACAAGTGGGATTTTTTCAAAAAGAACTTATAATGCATTTTCTAAGATTTTTTAAACTTCTCTCTCAACATAAATACGATAGGAACATCTATCCATCAAAAATAACATATTAAGTGTTAATTCTAATTTTGAATGAGGAAATACGTTACATGTTATAAATACAACTACAGTCAAGCCCGCTTAAACGAATAGCTTTTTTGCCACGAAAAATATTCTAATAAGCCGCATACTCCATTACCCGGAATCAAAATAATATACATTACAACGATTTGGTACATTAAAAATACATTATATTAAGCGGGATATTCTTTCAGCCGATATTATAATAAGCGGTTCGACTAGCTTTTAATAAACCAAACGTCGGCTCTACTACGACATAAAAAAATGTCTGTATAGCTCTCGATAAATAACTTAGATATGCCCGTTATAAGGCTACTGTTCGTCGTTTATTCCCATCCATGTGAAAAATCCTTTTCTATTGGGACAATAAAAACAACTTCAAAGAAACCGATTGTATTTTAATACAACTCCTCGTCTCGTAGGGAAAAAAAATGTCGCCTCGTATTTCGAGCTTGTCAAATAATAGCAGCAGCAAATGTCGCTCTGAATAACAATTATATTTATGTTACTTTAAAAAACGTTACATTTGTGTCACAAGAAAATAATCTCATATCACTTTACCGAACGCTCCCACTTTCTTGCATTGAAAATGTTCATTGAAACCCCAAAATACATATATTCAATCAGTGGCTAATTTGTGCTTTTTCAATGTTGAGTTTCCAATTGTTAAAATCTTGAGTGTTTTGTTTATGTATAATTGATTGTTGCTGTAACTTCCCATATAACGTCAAATCTTTAAAACTTGTGTCACTATTCCATGAATACTAACAATCATCTTATGAATTGGCAAAGGGGATATCATTTGGGCGTGCTCGAAAATCCTCTTGCTGCCAGTTTTCAAATAATTGAATAAAAAATGCAGCATTCATCACGCTTCAAAGGACTGTTTCGTTACACCAAAACAACGTACAAACATGGGAAATGCATGAAAAAATACATATACACTCTCTATATTTCTGCTACATAATACAAATGTTTAGTGGTAGCTCTTTTGGTCACCTGGCACTCATCTCCGCGTAATCCAGACTCTTTCAAACGTCTATTAACATGTTTCCCTCAATATCCGTCAGATCAACATGGATGCTTCCCTGAAGTAATTCTCTATGAGATTTCTCTTCAGGAGGCTACTTGATTTTTTTTTTAACCCTCAATGGCAACGTTTCTGTAAGCAAAGCCCTAAAGAAACGTATCACTGCTGTTATGACGGACATTGACGGAATCATGCCATCGAACGCTTAAAGGAAGCTGTATTATCATTGAAATGCATATGATAGGAAGAAGGACGGAAGAACACCCAGTATGTACCAGAAGTTGAAGAGTGTGTCTTTTCATGCATCAAAAGTGTTTGTACGTCGTATAGATATAAAGAAACAGTCATTTGAAAGCCAAAAAGTCATCTTCTCGATTGAAACTGAAATTGCACAAGATTTCATCCCAACCGGCAACATGAAACAGGATTTTACTTTGTTGTCACGTGGCATTCTGTTACGCTGCCTAAGTTTAGAGATGAAATGTTATTTATTGCTTTCATTTCCAAACATGTTTCGCATCACTTATACAATTAATGTAGTGAATATCTTAACTGTAAAAAATGAATGTTGTTTTACCTTATAATACAGCTAATTTTATAGTGATAAACTGTAAAAAGTACTAATTTTACAGTGATGAACTGTAAAATTTCTACTTTTACCGTACTAAACTGCAAAATGGCTAATTTTACAGTAATAAACTGCAAAATTGCTAATTTCACGGTTTATTACCGTGCATTTTAGTTTTAAACTGGAACCTCTGCTGCCAGTATTATACTGTTATTTTTCCATTATAATACAGCTAAATTTTACGGTAATAAACTAAAATTTCTAACTTTACAGTAAAAGAAACTGTAAAATTGCTGTGCATTTTACATTTTCAAATTAGAACCTCGGCAGCCAGCATTATATTGTAAAAACAACAGTTCGTTCTTTGCAGTGTTCCTACCAAAAATTGCTTGTGGTGGTTTTTTTTTTTTTTTTTGCAACTTTTAATCTGCATACATGAGAACAATAATCTGAATGTTCGATACCATCCCCAACCATTTATAAAAAAATATGTTGCAAATAATTTGCACCAATTTTCATAAACGGTACTTTATTTTTTCTTTGTTGTGATGCTGTAAATCTAGATAGAGTCAAATAAATGGCATAATTTCTAGATTTGAAAGGGTGAAATTGTTTCCGTCGCTGAGTAACGTTGGATAACATCCATTCTTTGCCAGGGTCATACTTCATGTCGCCATCAGGTCAAAGTTGTTTATTTGGCCGCGTGCTACTCTTCTGGAGTTGGGGAATCAATTGTTGCTAAATCTGTCTTAGAAAAAGTGGAAGATGCCACATTTTACCCGCGGGATCTTCTACCGAGAACTTGGGAAGAATTTTTCTTGCTGCAAGAAGGAATTTTATGATGATGCTGATCTATCATTAAGTAATTAAATAGTTAATGATAATAGGAAGAACTAAGAAAATGTGAGTCACCGGCTTTGCTTAAGACATGTTTTTAAACGTTTTTTAGACGAACTATGTTAGATTTTACTGCATATAATTTTGTCTGCGTTTGTTTATAAGTTTTTTTTAGGTAGATCTTCAACTATTTGAAATGCTATTGAAACAACTTCTCGAAAATTTACAATGAAATCAACGGTTAATTAATCCTTGAATGCATGACTCGTGTCTTTGCTTTAAAGGTTCGATACATGTTTTCCAAAAAATCATAGTTGTTCCTTGAAGGGGCTATAGAAACATTTACAGTAAGAAACTGATCTGTTAACAGTTGCATGTATGCTTCCAAAAAGCAGCATTTAACGGTTCGTCAAATGAAAGCGAAAAGCAATTATTTTCGTAGCTGCTGAAGAGATTGTTTTCCTTGTCTTCATCATATGACCAACGCCAGAATAAGTGCAAGTGAGCTTTTATCTTCAGTATCTGATCTGCAGATTAGGATCCAGACTTCCACTTTCAGCTTCTTCTCCTTTGTTGTACGACCCAATTTTCCTGCGATCACTTTCTATTCGGGGTTTGACACCCAATATAGAACAATCTGGGGCACATGACCCTCCCCATTAGGGAAAGTTTTTTATTTCTCTTTTTTTTTTTTTTTTTTGTCTGTGCCGCTATGGCAGCAAGGGAAAGTTTTTGGATCTGTCTGATTTCCTGGTGGCCTACTGTGCTAGAAAAACTCGGTTTTTACTTTTCAATTGCTTAATGAACACGGATCTTGAATATCATGGCGGATTTCAAATCTTCCTCCTTTATACCTTCCCTTTCCTTAACCTAGAGACGAATTTGCTATGACTAAGCGTTGGCAAATTCTGAGTGGCGTTTGCCGTCCGAAAGAAACACTTTCGAACTATATAAACCATTTGATACAAATTAATAGTAAACAATTTACTTTGTTTTGTTTTCAACTTCTTCACATCAAATTTCACTTTCATTCGAGGAAGAGAATGATGTTTGAAAATTGATGAGGCACCAGTAATGAGAATCGTGTGTTTCCCTTTGATTTCAAAGACTTATTCATTATTTGAAATTACAATAAGAATCTATACTGCAAAGAATGAACTGTTGTTTTTACAGTATAATACTGGCTGCAGAGGTTCCAATTTAAACCTGTAAAATGCATAATAATAAACAGTAAAGTTAGCAATTTTACAGTTTATCACCATAATTTCAAAACGTTGCACTCTAAAAATACCACTATAATACTGGTAGCAGAGGTTTCAGTTAAAAACTAAAATGCACAGTAATAAACTGTAAAATTAGCAATTTTACAGTTTATTAGTGTAGAATTAGCAATTTTACAGTTTATTACTGTAAAGCAGCAATTTTAGTTTATAAGTGTAGAATTAGCAATTTTTATAGTTTGTTACTATAAAATTAACAGTATTATACTGTGAAAACAACATCTATTTTTTACAGTGTAGTAATAAGTGAGAAAAAACTAAAATAATCCTGCTTCTAAAAATGTTCCGAAAAACCATCTTAAGATTCTACAATGTATTACCAATTTATTGTGTACTAAAATAGTAGTTACTCGGCAAAATATAAATTGGATTTTTTTACCGAAAACCCCTGAAACAAATCTTAATCGCAAATTTTTACACGCCTCACACTGGATGCGAAATTTTACTGACATATTTTTAGAAATGTTGCATGTTTTCGAACTGGGTTGTATGCAAGTTCTATATTAACCCTATGGTTAACGGACTAATAGAGATGTTGGTAAATTCTCGCACATCGAGCAAGTATCTATTCATATAACGATACATTTTTCATATTCAACTTTACGCCAACGCCATAAATTATTATTTTACAAGCAATTATTTTCTTCTGAGAAGAGTTGCTGGTAATTTCATTGAAAAATTATCGTATTGCCTTATCTTACATTACATTCAATTCCTCTCCAATTCGTATTGGTATACCTCGTTATCTAATTGAATTCGCCGCCTTTTCTGCAAGCAACTTGCCTAAAGGAAATTCTTTGACTGTCAAGGCGAAAGAATAAAATTTATATCTAAGTCGCTAACTAAGATTAATAAGGTCTTAAAAAATAAGCAAATGGTATTCAACCAAAATTGAAACTTTCTTTCGGGTAGTAGACATCTCTAAGTTAAATATAAACTATTTGAAGCTCTAATTTATAATGTGTAAATACAGATGTATGTTTTATGCAGTCTTTTAATAAAAAATATGTTTTACGCAATATTTAAATTAAAAATACTACAACGAATTATACTAATATCATATGCTGGCTGTACCTCATTTGTATCTGCTTTCATAGTTATAACATGAATATTTTACTCACGAATGTAATAATCAATTATACCTGCTCATAATTAATGACTGATACGTAGAAATGTTTAAAACGGATTCCATTTTTCTCGGTATTCCAACCGATACTTCCGTTACGTTCTGAAATTTCACTCTCATCGAGCCAAAAGGAGTATAACTTTAAACTGTTTATTTACTTGATGAAAAAAAATTTTTGGAAACCATGAAACATACTATTGTTTCTTGACTATTTCTATTCTACGCCTTTCTTTGCAGTAAAACTTACCATGTTCCCCTCTCAAGAGCGAAATTTTATCTTTTAATTATTTTTTATTTTATTTTTTTTCCTTTCAACAGAACAGAGGCTGAACAGAAGCATTATGCTGTTTGCAATCAATGTTGAATGTTAAAATGTCATCTTTGATATGATTTGCCAGTTTAGCTACTAGAGATAATATTGATTTGATGCTAGAAAATCGATTTTAATATGCGAGAAACTAATCTCGTTTAGCTTTGAACGGAACTTCTTGCTTTATGTGAGTCAATAAGATATTTTTTAATACTTTCATAAGTAATTTCAGAATTTCAAAAGTCTTGTCAAAATCCGAGGGCAAAATTTTTTATTGTGACCTTTCATCCATACTAAATTTCTTTTTGTTATGTTATAGTATGTTTAATTATAAGAGTGCTTAGTGGAAGATAGTAATGTATGGTTTTCCTGTGCACATCTGTGTTCTTTCATTACTTGTTAAAACATATAATATAACAAATAAGATATTTGTCAAGATATTTATAAGTAATTTCACACTGTAAAAAAAGAATGTTGTTTTTGCACTATAATACAGCTGATCTTGTTGTGAATTTTACGGTAATAAACTGTAAAACTACTAGTTTTTCAGTTGTAAACTGTAAAATTGCTAGTTTTTCAGTTCAATATTGTGCACTTTACAGTTTTAAACTGTAACCTCTGCTAACGTGACGTATTACACTGTTGTTTTTACAGTAAAAAACTAAAATTGCTAATGCTAATTTTACCGTAGTAAACTAAAATTGCTAGTTTTATAGTTTATTGCTATGCAGTTAATAGGTTTAAACTGGAACCTCTACCGACAGTATTACACTGTTGTTTTTACAGCATAATACAGCTAATTTTATGGTAATAAACTGCAAAATTGCTAATTTTACAGAAATAAAATGCAAAACTTCTTGTTTCACCGTCATGAACTGTAAAATAGCTAGTTTTAATTTATTAATGCGCTGTTCAGGCTCGTCATTTAGGTGGGGCAAGGGGGGGGGGCAATTGCCCCACCCCCCTGACTTTGAGAAATCAATGTATTTACATATAAGTGGGCGTGGTTTTTACTGATTTCCGATGAAATTGCATTGCGTTTTCACCCTTTGCCCCCCCCCCCCCCCGGAAAAACTCGAAATGACGTCCCTGGCGCTTTTACATTTTTAAACTGAAACTTCTGCGTTCAGTATTATACTGTAAAAACAACATTTTATTTTTTTGCAGTGTAGAATTATTTTTGAAAATCTTGCGTAACATCCGAAAACGAACTTTTAGAATGATTTTTTTTTTTTTTAAATCCTTAATGTCTTTCTGTTGCATTATGCTATTTCTGAACATCAACTGTCAAATAGGAGACAGTGATGTATGGTTTTCAAGCCCCAACTATATTCATTCATAAGTTTTTTACGTAATTTAATGAACAATGTAGATGCTGTATATTTTAAACTTTATTTTATATAAAACAGTACTTTTTTTTTTATTTTAACCAACCATTTCATCAACAAAATATAGACTTTTGTTATTGGTAAAAATATAAGTTTTGCTTTGAAATACAATTTTTCACCTATCTTAAATAGATTTGAAAACGTTTGCGTTTCGGCTACAGAAAATCAATTCCTGCCGCTCGCTGGTGTTCTAATTTCACGTTAGTTACCAGTTATTCCAACCATGGACTGCAGTTTCGTGCTTATTATGCACTCATCAGCATGGTATAGGAATTAAACGAGCTGGAGGCAAACATCTTCTTATTGGCTCTCTTTGCTCTATAAGAGGATTTTTGCCTACAGCTCGTTTAATTCCTATTCCATGCTGATGAGTGCATATTAAGCACGAAACTGCAATTCATGGATGAAATAAACGAGCTGGTGGTGGGTTGCACGTATTGCAAATTCCAATTTATTAATAAGGAATGCATTAGTGAACATATTTCATGTACATTCAAATAACGTTGCTTTATAGTGTGTTTTATGTTACTTTTCCTTTTAAGTGATCTCCCAGTCCTTCCACAGACTGTTTTCAAATGTAGAACACGATTTATGCAGCTAACTATCAAATGTAATGCCTTTTATCCGATCACATTTTTTCTACGTTTCGATATATTTTTCTAGGTTTTCGGAATACTCGTTTTTATTAGCCTACTTTCCCGTTAAAAATAAAAGAAAGACGAAAAAAGTATTAAAATTGGCTTAATGCATCTAAAAAATGTCGCCAAGTCCAAAAAATATCGCCAAAAGTTAAAAAAAATATCGCCAAGTCCAAAAAATATCGCCAAGTTAAAAAAAATAAAAAGGTAAAATGAATATCGAAAAATTAAAAATTTGAAAGTAGGGTATTGAGATGGGGAATTTGTGTGTCGGTCTGTCGGTCTGTCGGTCGGTCTGTCTGTCTGTCCCCCCCTAATAACTTTTGAATGAATATTCCGATTTGGACAAACTTTTTTTTGTTGGAAAGATCTCGGCGAGTACAGCTCATTCCCATATTTGATTTTTCGATTTGAACAATTTTTGGTTCAACTTTGAGCCGTTCAAACAACCCGTCCCGCGATGCTAACTTTTTAGTTAACAGTCCGATTTGAACAAACTTTTTTTTGTTCGAAAGATCTTTTCAAGGATACTTCATTCCTGTATCTACATTTTCGATTTGAACAATTTTTCGTTCAACATTGAACCGTTCAAGCAACCTTTCCCCCCTAATAACTTTTGAATGAACATTCCGATTTATATAAACTTTTTTTTTGTTCGAAGGATCTCAGCAAGGATACTTCATTACAGTATTTAAATTTTCAATTTGAACATTTTTTCGTTCAACATTGAACCGTTCAAGCAACCTTTCCCCCCCCTAATAACTTTTGAATGAACATTCCGATTTGAACAAACTTTTTTTTTGTTGGAAAGTTTTCTACGAGTACAACTCATTCCCATATTTGATTTTTCGATTTGAACAATTTTTGGTTCAACTTTGAACCGTTCAAACAACCTGTCCCGCGATGCTAACTTTTGAGTGAACAGTCCGATTTCAACAAACTTTTTTTTGTTCGAAAGATCTTATCAAGGATACTTCATTCCCGTATTTACATTTCCGATTTGAACAATTTTTCATTCAACATTGAACCGCTCAAGCAAGCTGTCACCCCTAATAATTTTTGGGTGAACAGTCCGATTTAAATAAACTTTTTTTTTGTTCGAAGGATCTCAGCAAGGATACTTCATTACAGTATTTAAATTTTCAATTTGAACATTTTTTCGTTCAACATTGAACCGTTCAAGCAACCTTTCCCCACCTAATAACTTCTGAGTGAACCATCCGAATGGAATAAACTTTTTTTTGTTTGAAAGATCTCGGAGAGGTTCATTCCCTTATTTCGCTTTTTGGTTTGAACAATTTTTCGTTCAATATTGAACCGTTCAGAAAAAAATTTAACATTAGCGCCTACGGGGAATTTAAGTTGAATGTTGATCCTGGAACTTAAAGTCGGATTTCCTTCAAACTAACTTTGTAAAAAAATGGTTTTGATAAACAATGTTTGTAAAGTACTTTTCTGAATAATCTTCTGTGAGGACTCTGATTCCGACTCCGACTCCACAAACATGGCGGAAATGCAAGCTCAGAAAAAAATGACTGATTGTGCAGACGATTTTTTGTTTATTTATTCATTTGTGTTATTTTATTTATTACTATTATTTTTTTTGGCAGACGATTTTTTTTTGTAACAAAAGTGTTTCATTCACGAGGGCATTTTATTCTTTATTTATATTTAACAACTGGCAACGGTTTAAAAGTGAAAATCGAGACATTTTATCGACGGACGAGTTTTTTTTTCCTTTCTTTGATAAAATGTGTTTTGATGTACCTTGTACTTTTAATTTTTTTTTTTTTTTTTTGAAAACGATTGAGGAATTTTTCTACGGAAGAACTGTAACAGTTACATTCTTTAAAAGGTGCGACAAAACTTCATTTATTCATTTATTTACTTTTTATGTCTCTATTTCATCTGATGAGAGGGGTATATTTTGCTTTTAGAAATCAGCTTTAAGTGCTAAAAAGGTATGTTTGACATAATGTTTAGTCTCAGATGATCAAGAGAATAATGATCAGATGCTAGAATGCCGATGTCGATGTACGGGAAAGTAGGCTCGTTTAGTTCTTGACAGAACTTCTTGTTAACATTTACAAATTCCTTACCAAATGAAACTTGGAATAAAATACCACGTTCTCCCTCTTCTTCTTTCGGAGACTCATCTTTTCAGGTTTAGTGATTTTCAAGCAATTTCTTCTTAAAAGTTGTAATTGATTTGGTTTATTTGTATCTTGTCAACTTTTTACTTTTATTACAGTCTTATTTTCTGCCAGCCTTGGTTTTGTTTTCGTCTTTTTCTTGCTTCTCCTGTCTTACTTTTCTTTCATCTGAAGATGTCAGCTCTTGAGCATCTCGTATCCTCTTGTTTACACTGAAAAAATGAATGTTGTTTTTCAGTATAATCCAGCTAATTTTATAGTTATAAACTGTAAAAATTACTAATTTTACAGTGCTAAGCTGTAAAATTAGCAATGTTACAGTTTAGTGCTGTAAAATTAGAATTTTGACAGTTTATTACCGTGCATTTTACAGTTTTAAACTGGAACCTCTACTGCCAGTATTATACTGTTGTTGTTACAAAAAATACAGCTAAATTTTACAGCGATAAACCGTAAAATTGATAATTTTACAGTAAGGAACTAAAATTCCTACTTTTACAGTTTATTACTGCGCATTTTACAGTTTTAAATTGGAACCTCGGATGCCAGTATTATACTGTAAAAACAACAGTTCATTTTTTGCAGTGTTGCTTTCTTTCCTCGCGTGATGGCATTGATAACTTAAAGGATCTTTTCCTTCTCCATCACATGTCGAAAAACTGCAGCATCTTACCGCCAAAACATACACTGCTCGACATTGAAAATGCAACACCAAGAAGGAGTGGTCAGAAATTCATGCAAATTTTACCGTAGACGCACGTCACTGAGTTATACAAATGATATGAAATGCGCAGCTCTCCGACGCATGTGAAGTAAGATATAAGAGTATGAAGTTGAAAAGTGGGCTATGTTCATGTTGGTTTTTCTGCCAGACTAATTATCGGAGAAATTTGGTTTTTGTCTCGAAGGATACGTGTGATAGGAGGAAATGCCTCGCCGTCCTCAACGAAGACACTTCCAGCATATAGACGACTTTACAAGGGGTATGGTGATCGGACTGAGAAGGGGTTGTTGGTCCATACGTCAAATTGCAGCTGATACCCACATGGATGCAAACACTGTGCATCGGCTGTGTCGGAGATGGTTGGAAAGAGGAAATGTAGCCACATTGAGGGGTGCAGGTGCAGCCAGAGTGACGTCAGACCGCTTGGATCGACGGATTCACCGACAAGCTGTGGCGGACCCGCAAGTCACTTGTACGTCGATTCTGCAGCACGTGCAAGGTACCCTGGATGTTCCTGTGTCGACCAGAACCATTTCCCGTCGACTGGTTACACGTGGCCTGCAATCACGGCGCCCGCTAAGAAGACTGCCATTGACCTCACAGCACAGACTCCAACGTTTGGAATGGTGCCGGACCAGAGCGACGTGGATGGCAGAGTAGCAAACCGTAGTGTTCTCAGATGAATCCCGCTTCTGTTTGTCCAGCGATAGTCATCGCATACGTGTGTGGCGTCGACGTGGAGAAAGATCGAATCCGGCAGTAACTGTGGAACGCCCCACAGCGCGACAACGTAGCATAATGGTTTGGGGCGCTATTGCATACAATTCCGTATCACCTCTGGTTCGTACTCGGGGCACTATGACGGCCCAACGATATGTAGATAATGTACTGCGGCCGGTGGCAACCCCTACCTTCAGGGTCTGCCAAATGCAATTTTTCAACAGGATAACGCCCGGCCTCACAGTGCTCGAATCAGCCAACATGCTCTACGAGGTGTACAGATGCTTTCCTGGCCACCATACTCTCCTGACTTGTCACCAATCGAACATGTGTGGGACGTGATTGGACGCCGTTTGCAGAACCTGCCACTGCCTCGTTCAGAGGACGAACTGTGGCAAATGGTTGAAAGGGAATGGAGTGCCATCCCTCAGGACACCATACGCAGGCTTATTGACTCCATGCCTAGACGTGTTTCTTCGTGCATCGCTGTCCGCGGTGGTCCTACTTCTTATTGAGCCGACGCCGTCCTCGCTCTAAATTTTGCTTATTTATTTTGAAATAAATATCACTTATTGTTCCATGCTGTATCTGTCTTCTTACCAAATTTCATCAATTTCTGACCACTCCTTCTTGGTGTTGCATTTTCAATGTCTAGCAGTGTATTTGCTATCTTCCCCCGAAGCATTAGACAAGATGCCGTCTCATCCAACGCAGCGCAGCAGAGGCACGCAGGCTCCTTAACGTTGGGCTGTGGAAGCCCGATAGGTAAGGCTTCGGACTCGTGACCAGAGGGTCCCGGTTTCGATCCCAGCAGATCAAATATCCACCGTCTTGATTAATGGTGGCTGGGGGACGTTAAAAACGTCGTGGTCACAAAGTCCTTCAAGTGAAACGATACCTCTGGGGCCGCTAGGCCAAGGGTTTGCTCGGACCCTGGTCTGGTTCAAAAAGAACAGAGCGCTCTCCAGGGCCCTATCCCGGTTAAAGCACGAGTTGTGGTAGGTACGGGGGACCCCTGAAGTGTGTGAAGGCTCCATATCGTGCCTAATAGAAAGCCCATGCTTCAAACTTACTATAAGTAACCAAGTTATTTCTCTTCTGTTAAAACTACGACTAATATGTGAAGTATGTTGGGATATGATTTCGGATATTTAACAGAACATTTCATTTCACACCTCTAGGGTCCCCCGTACCTACCACAGCTTCGTGGTTTAACCGGGATAGTGCCCTGAAGGGCGCTCTGTTCTTAATTTTGAACCAGAACCTAGGGTCGAGCAAACCCTAGGCCCAGCACCCCCAGAGCTATCGTTTCACTTGGAGGACTTTGTGACCACGACATTTTTAACGCCTCCCAGCCACCATTAATCAAGGCGGTGGATCTTTGATCGGCTGGGATCGAACCCGGGTCCCTCCGGACACGAGTCCGATGCCTTACCGATGGGGCCACCACGGCCCTATTTAACAGAACAACTAGAACATCAAAACCATCAAAAAAAAAATTGCCACTTAAAACTGATTGATTAACACAAATTGTTCGTGTGTTCTCAGTGTGCACGCTCCTTAGTTCTAATTGACCAGCAAGCTGTTTTTGTTCCTGCTTGTGAGTGAAACATGTTCTACAGCATCCTGTACAGTACGTCTTCCTCTCCAGTCAGTCCTGACATATTTATAAATAATTCTATAATTATTTTAAGAATGTGTTTTACTTCTCTCAATTATATCTCGAAGTTTAAGTTTCTATTGTGTGTCTGTTGTATTATACTATTTTTTTAATACCAAGTGTTTAATAGGAGATAGTAATGTATGGCTTTCATTTACCGCGACATGCATTCACTTTCATTGCACTTCTTAAAATTAATTAATGATTGTAATTTACTCCGTAATTTTTACGGAAAAAAACGGCCTTGTGTAGTAAAAAAACTGTCATGCTTGCGTACATACTCCGTAACCTTTTCGGGAAAATTCGTTGTATACTGTAAAAGACCGTTGTATTTACGGATATAGTCCTCAACTTTCATAGTTTTGCACAACAGAAAAAGCTGCCTGTTTAAAACCGTACATTTCACGGATTTTTTTTTTTTTTTTTCTTTTCTTATCTGCTATAGGCGGGCAGCCATTTTGACGTACGTAAAGTGGAAAAATAAGCCGAAGTTAGCGCAATAATAATAAGTTTTTGTAAGCTCAATTTTGTATTTTTGTAATGTATTTTGGTACTTTTCTCTTATAAAGTTTAAAATTTCATTCATTTGAATAACAAATACAATTTTTACCGTATAGAGTAATTTGTTTGTGTACCTTACCTCAATTTAGAGGTTGTTTCGTGAAATCCGTACATTTATTCGGACGACCTGACTCTCCTTCTATTCCGGATTTATGAGGTTCTGCTGTTTATAGGTATAATTTATAGGCTTGCTGATTTGTGTTCAACCGTGACGTCAGATTACATTTTCCCCTCCACACCGCTGATATCTAAAGGTACTCTCCCTATTCTGTTTTTTAGTGTTGTAGAGAGTAGTTTATTCTTAATGGCTATACTAAAAATGACTGTTGTTTTTACAGAAAATACAACTAATTTTATAGTTTTAAACTGAAAATTGCTAATTTTACTGTAATAAACTACCAGTATTATACTGTAAAAACAAAAATTCATTTTTTGCAGGGTATGAATAAATGGCTTCTAATTATGAACCTAGACCAGAAGTAATAATAAATGACACAAGAATATAAATTTTACTTTTTTTTTTACTTGTTAATATTTTTTAGTCAATTAACCCTTTAAGCCCAGCCAGTACTCAGAAGTACTGCTTACATTTAATTAGTATTATAAATCCTAAATGGCTGGAATCCTGCTGGTACTTGAAAGTACCATTTCTTGTACTTTGCTGAGACGCCGACAGTTGGTGTCAGCGATCGAAAACAGTTTTCTTAGGGGTCCTAAGGCATTGGGGCCTTCAACCCTTCTTATTGTCAAAATTATTATACTCTATATACAGGGTGTCCACTCTAATCGTGGACCAATTGCTAATTTCTAAACCGTTAGAGATAAGCATAGAGTTTATTTAGGAAAAAATCTCCAAATTAGGAAAGGAATTTTGGGTCTATTCAATATTTTTCAAAAAATCAAATTTTGAAAGAGTTACGAAATTTAAATTTTTATACAGCCCCCCAGTCCTATCAGTCATATTTAGTAAAACATTCTTGACACTGTAACGTTTAAAACTAAAAAAAATCACTCTTCTACGACAAAAATTGACCGAGTTATGACGTTTTGAAAAATCAAGATTTTGCATTATTTCATGATGTCATCGAGAGATCGCTTAAGGGACCGTATGCGAAATCCTTCAAAATCTTGATTTTTCAAAACGTCATAACTCGGTCAATTTTTGTCGTAGAAGAGTGATTTTTTTTAGTTTTAAACGTTACAGTGTCAAGAATGTTTTACTAAATATGACTGATAGGACTGGGGGGCTGTATAAAAATTTAAATTTCGTAACTCTTTCAAAATTTGATTTTTTGAAAAACATTGAATAGACCCAAAATTCCTTTCGTAATTTGGAGATTTTTTCCTAAATAAACTCTATGCTTATCTCTAACGGTTTAGAAATTAGCTATTGGTCCACGATTGGAGTGGACACCCTGTATACACTAGGTGGCCAAAAGTATCCGGACACTTTCAAAAATTCACATTTTTACGTATAGCTCGAGAAATAAGTGATCAATTGTTCTTTAACTTTAGTCATACAAAATATAGACTTCACCGAACATTTCCAAGTTGAAATTAAATTACCCTTGCATTTGGGGGACGACAAGAAGGGGGTTGAAAGAAAAACCGCTTTTTGACCATAACTCTTCGAAAATAGCTCGGAATAAGCTATCAATTTCAGTAATTAATTAGCATACTATGTATAATTACTGTACAAATTTTTATGAACGTACCACTCTTACTTCTGAAGATATGAAACATTTTTGAAAAAACGGCAATTTTATTTGAAGGGTTTTTGCTCATAACACGCAGAGTTTTTGATCAAACCTTATCACAACTTCAGGAAAGATGACAAAATACAAGAGAAAGAACATACTAAAACGGTAAATAAAAATATTAAAAATTCGATGAGATATGAACGTTAAAAGGAAATAATTTTTCACGGCGCATGCGCGAACGACAGAAATTTATAACTACAAAAATATTGTAGCCTGATTTATACTGCATCTTATAAAAAAAGTTCCAGTTGAATATCATGAAAAATGAAAAAGATATCAGCGATCTAGTGAGCTGTATTTCATTCATTCGCAGACAATACATAAATAGTGAGGGGTTGTCCACAAATAGTGTGGTGACAATCGATCATTTTTTTTCAATGTTAAATTGTATACAGTTTGAAAATTTATATTCGGCATTGTCGTCACATTTCGTCTGTTCGGCCAAAAAGACCTTATACGTAGGTTTCCAAAAGTATCCGGACACCCTCTGAAACGTTGGTTTTGAACGACGACGCAATAACCTTTAATTTAAAAATAGCTCTTTGTGGACAGACCCTCACTATTTATGTATTGTCTGCGAATGAATGAAATACAGCTCACTAGATCGCTGATATCTTTTTCATTTTTCATGATATTCAACTGGAACTTTTTTTATAAGATGCAGTATAAATCAGGCTACAATATTTTTGTAGTTATAAATTTCTGTCGTTCGCGCATGCGCCGTGAAAAATTATTTCCTTTTAACGTTCATATCTCATCGAATTTTTAATATTTTTATTTACCGTTTTAGTATGTTCTTTCTCTTGTATTTTGTCATCTTTCCTGAAGTTGTGATAAGGTTTGATCAAAAACTCTGCGTGTTATGAGCAAAAACCCTTCAAATAAAATTGCCGTTTTTTCAAAAATGTTTCATATCTTCAGAAGTAAAAGTGGTACGTTCATAAAAATTTGTACAGTAATTATACATAGTATGCTAATTAATTACTGAAATTGATAGCTTATTCCGAGCTATTTTCGAAGAGTTATGGTCAAAAAGCGGTTTTTCTTTCAACCCCCTTCTTGTCGTCCCCCAAATGCAAGGGTAATTTAATTTCAACTTGGAAATGTTCGGTGAAGCCTATATTTTTGTATGACTAAAGTTAAAGAACAATTGATCACTTATTTCTCGAGCTATATGTAAAAATGTGAATTTTTGAAAGTGTCCGGATACTTTTGGCCACCTAGTGTATGTTATTCGATGTATTTTCAACTAAAAAGAAAAACTAAAACTGTATAAAAATTCATTTGCCAAATTAATTCAGGGCATGCAGATTTAAGTCAGAACAAACTCTTTGATGGAAGAGTAAAAAAATTTAAAAATATTTACACGTACTTTTCATGAGCTACGACATTTTTTAGAAAGGTTTTTTACTTTCTTTTACGTAGTAAAGGAAGTATTGTGATCACGAAAAAAATTTCACTCAAATTTCGGTCTAAATTTTGATTTTGCTCACCCCCGAATGAATGTCGCGTAGTTTTTTCGACCTATCAGCACGTGCATATGTACCTACCATACAAACAGCCGAAAAATCAATTTCGACCACCCCCGAGTAAATTACGACGAGTTTTCTCGTGACGTCTGTGTATACGTATGTGCGGATGTATGTGCGTATGTATGTCGCATAACTCAAAACCTATATGCCGTAGAAACTTCTAGCTTGGTATGTAGGCTCTGAGGAGGGTCTAGTTGTGCACCTCCCCTTGTGATTGCATTCGAATGTTCCCAAGGGGGTCTTTTACACCTTTGGCGAAAAAATTATTTTTCGAATTTGGGTTCAACTTGGCGCTATTGGCGATATTTTGCGAAAAATTCAACACGTAAAAGGAAATAGTGTGGGGTCCATACCAGATTTTTTTTTATTTTCTTTTTAAACATCATTGTAGAAATCTTCACTAATTAACCCAAAATAAATGTTTTATGTCTTCATAGCCACGATTGGCGAGGCAAGATGATACGTTGACAATATTATTTTTTAGCAGACCATCACTGCTCTATAGTCTTGACTTATTAAGTAGAGTGAAATCTATGACAAAGTATTTTTCCTTCGTTTTCTACTCTTTTAGCCATCTATAATCAAATTTAATTTTTACCGGGATGTAAAGTAAACCAGGTAGAACACCAGGATTTTATCTGAAACAAGGACTATACTGGTCAAACCAAGACGCCTGGCAAGCATACACTGTAAAAGATGAATGTTGCTTTTACAGTATAATACAGCTAATTTTATGGTAATAAACTGCAAAAATTGCTAGTTTTACTGTAATAAACTGTGCAGTTGCTTAACTTTACAGTAATAAACTAAAATTACTAATTTTTTCAATAATAAACTGTAAAATTGATAATTTAACAGTTTATTAACGATCATTTTAGTTTTAAACTGGAACCTCTGCTGCCAATATTATACTGTTGCTTTTACAATATAATACAACTAAATTTTACTGCAATAAACTAAAATTTCTTACTTTAAAGTAAGAAACTGTAAAATTGCTAGTTTTGTAGTTTATTACCGTGCATTTTAGTTTTAAATTGAAGCCTTGACTGCCAGAATTATACTGTAAAAACAACAATTCATTTTTTTGCAATATAGTTCTGGTGTACAACTGTATTTCCAGTTCGACTTTTAAACCACGCAGTTCCACTTCACCCAATGGACACCACCCCTCATTACGCTCCCAAACTCGGCATTATCACCCAAAACACCTTAACCGACTTTTTGCTAGAAAATAACGATTCGCTTCGGCGGATTCAGGGCGAACGGCGCTATGAATGAGATGAGTCGAGTAACTAGAGCTGCTGAGATCACTTCTCAGAGAGGCCGCCAAAGGTACGTAGTCTAGAATTTCTTTTTTTTTTCTTTTTTTTTTATTCTTCTCCTGAATACGATGTATTATGCACCTGTAAAAGATATTTGAATTTATCTATATTCATAATATTGGGAGTTGGAGCGGAAAGAAATGATTTTTTAAAGAAAAAATATCTTGAGCACATGTGGTTTCGTTCATTAAAAGGAGAAGTAGTTAATCAACTTTCTATAGGCGGCTTTCGTGTTAATGGAATAGTAGGATGTTAACAGTCCAATTAAAAAACAGTGTTGTAACTTTTTAGATGCAAATTTATATATTTATTTCAAGGGCAAAACGTTTTGTAACTGCTTTTCGTGAAGATTATTATTACTGAGCTTTTTGAATAATACTTGTACCTTCAATCGTATGATACATACACGTGTGTTACTTAAATAAAATGAAATTATGTTGATTAATGTTTTTGTCGTATTAATTTTTGGATTTAACTTCATCTCAGTTAAAATATATCATGTAGTTCAATCTATCAACCTTAATTGACTTGGTCTAAAACAAGCTATCAACTGTTTAAACCAATGTGTTTAATTCGGTAATTTTAATCGTGATTTAAATCAAATGATTGTTTTAAAATAAATTATAGATTTATGTTTTTTTCTTGAATCCCACCTGTCCTCTTGAAACTTTCATCAGTTCTTCTTGTTTTATAGTGGAAGCAACCTTTCTTATATCGATTACGTCCCAAGTACTTATCTTCACTTGACCTTTTATACCGATTCACACAAATTATATCTTCTTTCTTAGCCTGAAAATTTAAGTTTCGGGTCAGTAGCCAGTGAAAACTTTCAAATTATAGTCGCTTTTTTTTTTTTTGAATTAGTAGCTACTTTCACAACTTTTTTTAAGTGAAAGCGATAAGGAAGTCATAAAGCACAAGATTACATTAAAAGGTGGATGTGAGGGAAGGCAGTGACAAATGTGGATCTAATGACTGTAGTGTGGTAATAATTTTGTATAAAATTAAAAAAGAAAACAGAAATAAATAAAATTAATATTACTTCAAATAAGAATTCTTGTAAAAAGTTTTAAGCATGTATAGCTTATTTTTAAAAAGCAAGAAGGATATTTAAGAGATATTTATCAGATGCAAAGTTTGAAGTTTGTAAGATTTTGTGTACATGAGCAAAAATACATAAATTTTAATGCTTGTACAAGGAAGTGAGATAAAAAATATAACTTTGTTTTTCAAACATAAAGAGAAGGAAAACTTACTTTTTTTTAATCTGATGTCGCACGTTCTTAACGTAAAATTATTATGATTTTAAATGAAAAAAATAGATAAATCAACTTTTGTTTTTCATTTATCTCTCATTTAACTTTTAACCCCCATATTGCTACCCAAGTTGTTCATTTTCCCCTACTTAATTGTATATATAGTGTTCTACAATGCCATCTCTATTAAATTTGATTTTACATCTCGTTTTGAAAAAAATTTGGTGGAGTAATACTTGAAATATAATAGTTTTGTATTTTTCTAAGTATCAATTTAAAGTTTAATTATACTCATTTGTGCAAATTAATTAATAAGAAGTTTCTCAAGTCTTTTTTTTTATTAATATTAAAACAACCACGTCCTAAATCCATCTTTTTTCAATTATTTCCTTTAAAAAATCATGATTTATTTTAGCACCCTACACTAAAACATCAAATGTTGAGCAAGTAAAGTGTCTCAATTATTTTTAATGCTCTTTTTTCCTAATTGTAGAAGTAGAAAGTATATTTTTATAAAATATTGATCAACTACGCCAAGATACATGTACTAATAGTCTAAGAGCTAGCAACGTTTTCTAAAAAGAATTTTAAGCCGTCTGTCTCTTTAATATATCTTTCCTTATGCTCTTCCGAACAGCGCGCGGGCTCTGACCGCCAATAAAAGTTGCGTGTTTTACTGCGCATCACATTTACGCTGGTAAAAATAGTTATTTTTTATCCATTTTGGGGCAATTAGAAACTTAAACCTGTCGTAAGAAAGTCATGTAATATATCAATGGAAAGCTCCATTTTTTCAGATTTACAGAGTTTTTTAGGTTTTTTTCTATCATAATTAGAAAAGAAGTTACAGTCATTTGTATGCAAAAACTTTTCTTTTTTTTCGCACTTTTTAAGTTTTTAAAATTATCTCTATTTCGTACAAATATCAAAGTAGAAATCTAAAGATTGGCAATATTACTTATTTTGTCATGTGTGTCCTTCTAACCAAATTTTGAAAAACTGGAAATGGTGAGGTAAAAAATTTATTTTAGCTTGATTGGTTTGACGTGGAATTGCCCTAAAATGATTTATAAATCACTATATTTACCAGTACAAGTGTGATGCGCAGTAAAAACTCATCCTTAACCGGCCGCATGCTGCTCGGAAAAGCATAAGGAAGATATATTAAAGAGCCAGACGTCTTGAAATTTTTGTTTTTACGAGGTTGTTATTTGTAATGTAAATATATTTCAATGTTCTTTTGTTAGTTATGCTGTGCTTAATTCTTTTTTCAAGTTAAAAATTGCGTTTGAAATCCTTGATAGTAAACTTTTTAACCTTGTTTTCGTTGACTAAAAGTAGCACAGTGAAATAAATTTAAAATAAAAACTTTTAGTCAATAAATTACAAAAATAAAAACAAA